>JARYGA010020909.1:0-122784 GCA_030545235.1 Helianthus tuberosus | reverse complement strand
TTATCTTCTTATTTCTTCAATTCCAATAATTTATTTTTTTCATTTATTCTCCGTCTTTCAATCTCTAATACTGTTGCGCCTATTCGAAACTTCATTTCCACACTTTTAAGCCCCAAATGTACCTGAAACACAAGCAAATGTAGTCATCTAATTCTAGACAATTACTCGATTAAATGTAGGATTAAATACCATTTATAGCACTTAAGGGTCGTCCTACAGACTACCCGTCACTAACCGATCTAAGATAAGACTTAAATAAGACCCGTTAGGAATCTAATAGGTTATTAAAAACCTTCGTTCCAGATTAGGAGCCCAGTAAAAGCTACTTGTGCTTGCTAATTGATATACGGCTGAGAATAAAATTATATTTTTTGCTCTGGTAAATACTTTTAACTTATTTTCCCTTATACGGGCTTGGGATACGGTAAATTATTACCGCTTGGTTGGGTATTGAATCTTTAATCGATTAGTGGTTAAATCATTGAGATAACCCGTTTTAATCTGTTTTGTTTGATGTAATGCCTTTGGGGGGTTAATGACCGTGTCCTGGATATCCTCGGCT
Source organism: Helianthus tuberosus (assembly GCA_030545235.1). NCBI lineage: Eukaryota > Viridiplantae > Streptophyta > Magnoliopsida > Asterales > Asteraceae > Helianthus > Helianthus tuberosus. The sequence continues at coordinate 122,222 of JARYGA010020909.1, read as the reverse complement.
CATTCATTTGAAATGGCCACGACTTAAGCACGGGGTGTAGGCATACACCTGACAGTTGCGTATGTAAAAGATATAACCACTCGTTGAGGATAACTCGTCGTGGGATTATATTAGTGGTGTGTCTATTAATCTTGTCTCGGCTCTTCTAACCGGGCCCTGAATGGACGACAAACATATAAATCTGTATACAAGATTATTTTAAATAATTGTCCCAAGTTATAAAAGATTTTTGCCTTGTGCATCCAAATAAATTTTATAAATGTTTTTCAAAAGAGTCGGTTAATTGTATTTACCAGTGTAAACTGACGTATTTTTCAAAAAGATTAAGTGCAGGTACTACGCGTAATGGGCTGGCTACTCCTAGTATCAAATAAAGAGTCTTGCAAGCTTTTGATACTTAAAATCTATTGAACAATATTTCTTTCTGTTTTAGATCCGCCTGTGGATCCACTTACAATCCGTTGTGTAATATTTTATTTTACCTTCAAATCGGTTTGTATAATTATTTTTAGACTTCCGCTGTGCATTAAACTGTGATTAATTGACTATGATGATATCAACTACATCACGATACTCCCCACCGGGCCCACCGGTAATACGTGGAAATATCGGGGTGTGACAAGATTGGTGACAAGCAACTTACTGGCCCTGAGATCATTTAAGAGACGACGGATAAAATTCATCAAATCCGTGATAACTTGATCATGGCTAGGAGCAGTCAAAAGAGCTATGCTGACAAAAGGCGTAAGCCTCTGGAATTCAATGATGGAGATCACGTTCTACTCAAAGTATCTCCTTGGAAAGGATTTATACGCTTTGGTAAAAGGGAAAGCTTGCCCCTCGCTATGTGGGTCCTTTCAAGATACTCGAAAGGATTGGCAAGGTGGCTTACCGACTCGATTTGCCTCAGGAGCTTAGCAATGTACATCCGACGTTCCACATTTCTAATCTCAGGAAGTGCTTAGCAGATGAAGATCTTCAGGTTCCCATCAAAGACTTTCAAATCAACGAGACTCTTCACTTTGTGGAAAAACCGGTCAAAATCGTGGACCGAGGTACCAAGCAGTTGAGGCGCAGCAAAATATCCATAGTTAAGGTGCGATGGGAAGGAAAGCGTGGCGCCGAATTCACTTGGGAACTCGAGAGTGAGATGAAAACCAAGTATCCACAACTCTTCAAGCAGTCTTCCTCTTAGATTTCGGGGACGAAATCTCCTAAAGGAGGGGAGACTGTAACGCCCAGTGTTTCGAAACTCTTATCTTATTGACAAGTCTCGTCAATGCTTCCTATCCTGTGATGTTTAATGAACTATTTAAATCTTGATCATGTTAAACTTTGTGAAACTTTTACACTATGTTACTCTATGCGATGATTTTATGATGCTTTTATGATGCTTTAAACATGAACGATATGAATCTTGACTCTTGTGATACTAGAAACTTGACACTTATTGAACGAGAAACTTTGATACTTTGTTAAACGAGAAACTTGATACTTATAGAACGGGAAACTAGCTTAAACACAGACTTGAAACACGGAAACTTTTGTATTAATCATATAATCATACCATGTAATGGTTACTCGATATAATACGCAACGCAACACTTAACCTATCTCGCAAAACGAACCAAAGTCAGAAAACTAGCAACCAGCTCTCGGCTGTCCGAATGGACATTCGATCGGATGACCATCCGATCATATGGCCATTCGACCGGAAAGCCATCCGACCCCTTGCACACTCACACCGACTTAGATGTCACTATCACCTATAAATAGAACCCTTGACACTTCATTCTCACCTTTGGCCCTGCCATTCGACCACACGCACTCTCAGTCACTCTAATCAAGATTCAAGGCTATTCCATAAGTGTTTCTCCTCAAATCTTGTACAAATTTCATCATTCATCACTTCTTCGCCACATTCTTCATCAAAATCACACGAACACTTCAACATTTTCTCGAAAATCAACTGGTTTGGGCCTCTTGAAGGTGGTTTCCACTCAGTTAGTTATGCAAACTGTTGTGGAGCACCATTTAACCAAGAACGGCCTTAGATCTAAAATATTTTCACAACTTTTCAGCAAAATCTAAAGGAATCTCACGCTCTTACACCAGATCTGGCGGATTTTCACATGTTTCCGGCTCAGATCTGATGAACATCACATTTTACAACTAGTTTTGAAACTTTTCTTCAATTTTTATGCAAAACCTCGGTGAAATTAGGCTCAAACAGACTCTTGACTCGTTCCTTAGTCAAAAGTCGGCTTGAAAACTGAATTCCACCGGAGAACGGGCTGAATGACACTCCAAACATGAAACTTTATCAGAAACAGCTCGTCGGTTCACAAAGGGGTGATGCCCATCCGATCGAACGAGCTGGGTTTGGTATGTTTCCGTTGTTTGACACGTCGACGCACCGTCACTGATAAACCGAAACTTCATCAAACCTTCACTAACTGACCATCTGTCCGAATGGCCATCCGATCGGATGACCATTCGTCCAGATGATCTGATTATGATGACACTTGTTGTTTGTTTTACAGGACACTATGAACAGAACATTGAAAACTTTAACAGTTCACAAACACCCACTGTTCGAATGGCCATCCGTTCGAATGGTCATCCGTCCGGATGACCATCCGCTCAGGTAGTCTGTCTGATACTTTAACTCGATTTTCACACCATTCGACACTCTGTTCCCGATCGGGTCAGCACTTAGAGGACTAATGCTCTGTTCCCCGCACGCAGACTGATCTAGCGCTCCCTTCGATCCAATTTAGCAGTGTTTGGTTATAATCACCCACTGTGAGTATACTCGATCCCTTTTTGTTTTAAACACTTTTGGGATGCAACATGTATTCTATTATCAAGACACTTGACACTTGAAACTTATTTGAAACATACTCTATCCGTATTAAACATGAAAACATGATACTTGTGATACTTGAGACTTTTATGCTAAGTGAACGTTTGATTCTTAAGTGTGGCTCGCCTTAACAATTGTAGCGCTATAGGGGTAATGCACCTCTCCATTAGTCTTGGGAGTTTTGTTAAGTTTTGATTATTTTACCTCCTCTTCGATGCGTCGGAGTAGGAAAGGCAAGTTAACGCATTGGAAACTTGGGTTACCATTTGAACCACGTAAACTAGCATGTTGAAACTTGTGATATGTATTCATGTTGGATATGTGTTTTTAAACTATTATGCTATGTATTCAAACTTGTATGCTCACCAACATTTTTGTTGATTTTATTTTAATACATGTTGCAGGTTGATAAGTTTGGATGTTGAGGAAAACAAGCTAGGATGATGCCTAGAAACTCATTCTAGTTAATTAGACAAATTCGGACAATATTTGAATCGCTATGTTATTTTGGATATATTCTGTGGGTTGTGAATTGTGGTTGATGTTTTTAGACAATTTTATGAAATTTTGATTAATCTATACTGAAACAATTAGTGTTGTGGATTCTCTTGTGCAATCTGATTCGCTTAGTGCCGCGCCCCGATGTTTCCGCCATTGGTTGGGGTGTGGCACTATACCTCATCTATATACTACATTGTACATGGTTTTCTTAAAAAAATTAAGGAAGTTTTTATTTAAATTTTTTTTATAAAACTTTGTTAAAACCATAAACAAATGTATAAAAAAATTTGTAAAAAAAAAACCTTAACCAATAAGACCCGTATAGGCCTATACGATGCGTATTATATCCCCGAAATTACTGAAATACCCATGTTTTTTTGATAAATTCAGGGGTATTTTTTGAGAAATTTAGAGTTTAATACGCATCATATAGGCCTATACGATACTTATTAATCTGATATGCGATACAACATAGGCCTATACGATCATATATGACATAATAAGAAAAAAATGTTTTTATCGTGTTTTCCTCAGTTCGACGAGTATACGTGTCGTTTTTTGACAAACTTTCACATATTTTGTCATTTTATGACGTATACCTTCAACATGTGTCGTTTCGGTGACGTTCGGTTGCGTGCAATTATCGTATTCTATGATTACGTACAATTTTGTTTGAGAACCACTTGTATTGTATAATGTTGTGTTATATGTATACACGCGTGAAAATATCATTAGATGCGTATTTTGACGTATTTTTGCGTATTTTGACGTATTTTATCGTATTGTTGCGTATTTTAGAGTATTTTGACATATATGAGCATATTCTGACGTATTTTAGCTTATTTTAGCCGGTTTTAGGTTATTTTAAACGTATTTTGGCGTATTTTAACGTATTTCGGCGTATTTTATCCTAATTTGACGTATTTTAGTGTATTGCAATGTATTTTAGCATATTTTCATGTATTTTAGCATATTTTAACGTATTTTAGCGCATTTTCGCATATTTTAGCGTACTTTAAAGTATTTTAGCGTATTTTGACATATTTTAGCGTACTTTAGAGTATTTTAGGGTATTTTCGCATATTTTATCGTATTTTGACCTATTTTAGCGTAGTTTAGAGTATTTTAACGTATTTCGGCGTATTTTAGCATATTTTAATGGTCTTTCTCTAAAAGATGCAACTTTATGGCACGCTTACATTAATCATATCTTCCATTGAGTAACAGATCCGATTATAGGGCCAACGGATCTTATGCCCACCCGAGACCGACCTCTGGATTACACGTTGTTCATGGTATTTTTTAAAAAAATTTAAAAAATATACAGGGCATTTACAACACCTATATATGCTCGTACAAGACCTATACCTCATCTATACTACATTGTACATGGTATTTTAAAAACATAAACATTTTTTTAGAAAATTTTGTTAAAAGCATAAACAAATGTATAAAAACCTGTAAAAAAAAAACTTAACCAATACGACACATGCTCATACAGGACCTATACCTCATCTATACTATACTACATTATACATGGTATTCTTAAAAAAAATTAAGGAAGTTATTTAAAAAAATAAATATTTTTTAGAAAACTATGTTAAAACCATAAACAAATGTATAAAAAAATTGTAAAAAAAAGACTTAACCAATACGACTCATGCTCATACATGACCTATACCTCATCTATACTATACTACATTGTACATTGTATTCTTAAAAAAAATAAGGAAGTTTTTATTTAAAACAAATGTATAAAAAAATTTGTAAAAAAAAAAACTTAACCAATACGACCCGTATAGGTCTAGTCAAATAGACAAAATCTGACACATCAGTCTTTATTAGAAGTTGAAAAAGTAATACGCATCGTATAGGCCTATACGGTGCGTATTGAGGGTGTCGATTTCAGGGGTCAGGTGTGCTATTAATACGGCCCTTAGTTTTTAGCATTTAGTTTGAGTGGGGGGTTAGTTTTTTGTGGGGTAGGGGGGAAGGGGGTTAGGTTTTTTTTTTTTTTTTTTTTTTTTTTTGCGGGGGGGGGGGGGGGGTGTTAGGTTTTCTGGGTTTTTTTTCGTGAGATACAGTTTTTTGATCAAAATTACTCTAAAATAACATTTTATAAAATTACTTTATAAGATCAAAATTACTCTACAATAACATTTTACAAAATTACTCTACAAGATCAAAATTACTCTACATGATCATTTGTAGAGTAATTTTGATAATTACCCTACAAGCAAATATTTACGAAAATGCCGTATCGCGTTTTTTTGCCTTTTTCATGCTATTCGTACGTTTAGTACGTTAAAATTATTTGTACGGAAACTTTACTCTGATAACCATCAACAAAGCACAACATAAAAGAGAAACAAGGAGAAACCATTTTTCTCAATTAATGCTTGGTAAATATATGAAGATTTTAACATACGTAATGGGAATGCGGGGTAGATATATGGTGTTTGGATGCGGGGTCGATAATTTGTGAAATAATGGGAATGCGCAAGAAGGGTAAAAGAACGACCCATAACTTAAAAATAATCATTGCAAAACGTGTTAATAGTATATCTATATTATATTTTTTTTTGGAAGGAGTGGATTAACCGGTTACCTTGGCCGCTTCTAGGCGTACCCGCTCAGGTTCGAATCCGCCGGTCCGCAATGCGGTACCTCCCAGTCGGTCTGGCCTAAGCCCCGTGCAGGAACCCCACTGGCTTGGGTCGAACCCATGACCTGTGGATTAACCTTGACATCTCTTACTAGCTGAGCTGGTAGTCGTTGGCATATCAATATTATATATTATTGGTTTTTATTATTTATGTAATTTAGCCTAGAATTAGGTTTTGTTGACTAAAATTAATATTTCGGTTATTGTCTTTTTCTTCAATTATGTCCATAATTAGTATTTCGGTTAGGTTTACCAAATTTAATGCATGTGCTAGTAAACTAGCCTATTTATAAACTCTTAAAGATCAAAGTCTGTGATATTTACATTATTTGTCCATCATTTTTTTTCCCTCTTGGCCCTAAATGTTTAACAATTTGTTTGCTTCAGTCCCTCCCTGTGCCTCATTTAAATACTTCTTTTTTCTTTGTTGTTTCTTATTTTTCTCTCTATTGTTTCTTATTGTGGGTGTTCTTAAAGGTGAAGACGATGAAGATAGTGAAGCATAGAAGATAGTGCAGTTATGCTTCGTGTATTGAGCTAGTGGTCGTCATCCACCCGTCGGCAAACCGGATTCTCCGCCCCAATCATCCATCCATGGTCTCTTGATTCCACTCCGCCGTAGAACACCATACCTCCGCCTATAGATGAGATCGAGCTCGCGAAACAAAATTCGCAGAAAAGGAAAATCAACAAATTAGTTATGTAAAAAAATTGCTATATTTACCATTTATCTAGTATGAATAATTTACCTGTTCTTTAATTGTTATATTTACCATTTATCTAGTATGAATTAATATTTAATTTGCCAAAAGTAAAAAAATAAATAAATTAACTTTGTGGGGTAGGCTCATCCTCCATTTCCTTGGTTTCATCCTTGGAGGGGATTATGATTTTTCCTCCAGTTCAAAATTACAGTTTTGCCATCGTTATAGCTTTTGACAAATTACGATTTACCCTCTGTTCAAGATTACCGTCTTGCCATCGTTGTAGCTTTTAGCAAATTACGATTTTACCCCCACTCAAAATTACGATTTTTCTCACAGTTCAAAATTACAGTTTTGTCATCGTTTTAGTCTTTTTTTAGCAAACCTGTGGTAATGTTTTGTTTTAATGAGTTGACTTGATGTAAAATTTATTCGCTAACGGTCTCTCATTGGTCATGAAACGTGGCGCTTATGTGGAGGGTTAATCTCCAAGGATGAGACTCACCCATACCGAGTAGCCTTATAAACTTTTTCCATTGTAGTTTTTTTCTTTTTAAAAATTGACTAGAATAGAATGTATCTAGCACTTTTAGTGCTTTTGTTATCGTAATATAATATAAGCATTGGCGGACCTTGTAGCACCTCGCAAAATCATGTCCAATACAGTGGTGACACGTGTCATAAACACTGTTCATGTTAAAAGATAACTTTGAGGGATTAAAGCTGTCAAACAATGTAATGGTGTATGTGGAAGGACCAAAAGTGTCAACATGCCAAACTTGTGCCTCTGATTGACCTCGCACGATGTTCGTATTTCTTTGATGAATAAAATTGTCCGACGTAAGAAGCTGTGTTAGGAAACTTTATTTGTAAGTATTGAAGAAAATCACAATCAACTGGATCTATGAAGAGATAAGAGTCCTGAAGATCACAACAAGTAGAAGAAGATCGGATAGGACAACTGAAATGCACAGCATCTACTTCAAAGAATCACAAGTTGATCAAGAGCTGAATTGGATTATCAGAGAAGGTCACTTCTGATGGATCTGATGATATTTCTGATGAAATATCATCAGTTTCTGACGATTCTGATCATCAGGATTTTCTTATGATTTGTTCACCAGAATTTCTGATGAAGTGGTTTATCAGAAATTCTGATGAAATACCCCACTTGTCTGAAATCAGCTCTATCCTGCCACACTTACCGAAGCAAGTTGACATTATTTGATATCATGATGAAAAAGGCAACTTGAACGTTGGATTCAATGAATATGTCAAATGGCTACTTTTTGCAGGACTTATTGCATGAATAAACTATTGTTTATTCATGCACCCAGCCTTCTATAAATAGAAGGCTCAACCAGCAGAAGATAATTGAGTTTGAAGCTTAGCATTCACACATACATCAAAACTCCATTGCCCTCTCACCCACAGAATTCAAGATTCATTTGTATTAGATAATAATCTTACAATCACCTTGTAAACCATTTTGTTTCAAAGTGATATAAACTTGATAATTCTGTAGGTCTTGTTTCTGAAAGTCTGATTTCCATTTCCGCAAATCTTTTTCACATCTACTGAAATCACTTGCCATATTACGTGAAAAGAAGTTGTTCAGGCCATACTGGGTCCAACAATTGGTATCAGAGCAGATTGAATAAATTATTTTCAAATGATCAATCGCTCATCTTCTTTTCTCTAAATATGGCCAGCTTTCAATCCTGGAATAATGCTTTTAACATTGGTTCTATGTCCAAACCTCCGACTCTGGTCAGAGAGGAATACCCCCAATGGAAAATCAGGATGGTCAATTTCCTTAATGGTCATGACCGAGCTCTGTTTCAATCCATTGAAAGTGGTCCACATATACCAATGACTGAAATACCAGCTATTCCAACAACTGACCAATCACCTGCTATCCCTGCCTCCCGAGCTCCCAAAAGTGAAATACTTTGGAGTGAGGAAGACAAGGAAAAGGTGGCTGGGGATGAAAGGGCAAAGTCACTTTTAATAATGGCCATCCCCAATAACATATTTTCACAAGTTGATGCATGTGCATCAGCCAAGGAAATATGGGATCAGTTGGAAAATCTTTGTGAAGGAGGAGAAAGGATGAGAAGAAACAAAAGAACAAACAATGTCTCATCTTATGAGAGGTTTAAAAGTTTGCCAAATGAAAGATTAAATGATACATATCTAAGATTCACAAAAATTTTAAACGAGCTAAAGAAATTTGGAATAACAAAGTCAAATGATGAAAGAAACATAAAATTTCTTGATGCCCTTCCTAGAGAATGGAGAAGTCTAACCATGACCTTGTCCTCAACCTTAGAACTAGGAAACATGACTCTCCATGACTTATACAGCATCTTGATCCCCAGAGAGGAAGAAATATTTGAAGAAACCATTCAAAGAGGGGGATCTTTAGCTCTTATCTCAAACTCACAAAGATCAACACCTACCAATGATCCACAACCATCAAACAGTCAAAATCTTGAAATTTCTGATACATCATCAGACTTTTCAGCTTTTGCTGAAGTAATAGCACTGCTCACCAAAACATCTGAGCAAAGGTTGAGGGGAGGAAACCAGAGATACCAGAGAAGTGAAAGAGGAAGGATGGATGGGAGATCTAAAGAGAAAATTAGATCTAAGGATAAAGGGAAGGCTGAAGTTGTGTGTTACAAGTGCAAGCAAAGAGGTCACTATGCATCAGAATGCAAGACCAAAAAGCTCAAGGATGTTGCTTATTATGAGAAAAAGCTTGAAGAAGCAAAGAAGCAGCAACAAGTTAGCTTAATTGCAGGAACAGATACATGGTTATCTGATGATTCTTCTGATGATGAAGAAGAAGAAATGACAAATTTCTGCCTCATGGCACTCTCTGAAGGTCTACCAGAAACTTCAGAACAAAAGGTAAATTTAGACAATCTTGATCTTGAACACAAGCTAAACAAGCTGATGTCAGATTTTCTAAATCTTCAAGAAAAACATCAATCAGATATTAGAAAATCTGATGAGTTGCAAAGGACTATGAATAAAATCATTCTTGAAAACCAATTACTCATAGAAGAAAGTTTAGATCACAGAGCTAAAATTGAGTTCCATGAAAATGAAAGTAAAGATCTTTACAAGAAAATCAATGATAAAGAAATTAATGTAAGAGGTTTCAACAAGCCAATGAATTTATAAATTTCATTGAGTCCACACCAAAGAACAAAGGAGAGGGTTTAGGATATATAAAATCAAAAGGAAATAAACCCACTGTCTTTGTAAAAACAACTCATCAGATTTCTGATAAATTTTCATCAGAATCTGATTTTGAATCTTGCAAGTCAACTATAGGATCGTGTGATGACCCGAATGAGTCGTTCAGAGAAGTTCTAATCTGTTTCAGGTGCGGAAAACAAGAAACAGACTTTTAAACAGCTTGCAAATCACTTTAAACACCTTGTAGATTGATATAACACTGAATACAATCAAAATTCAAACCGGCAGCACCTCGGTATGAAATTCCAGAACTGTTACAAATGAGATCGCTTGAGAGGTATTTATAGTCCATGAGGTCTCGCTTGAAAGTGACCAGATTCAGTACAAGCGAACTACCATATGTTGGTTTCGCTTGAAATTGACAAATGTCATTTCAAGCGAACTGTCCTCCTTCAAGCGAACTGACTCAATATATAACCTAAAATCTCCTATTTTCTCGAACAACGTGCCCTGATTTAACATATCTAGTATAAGACTCGATACAAGACGAAGTCGACAGATGTATGCACTAACAGACTCCCCCTCAGATGTTGACGAGTCTTTCGTGTCGAGTCTTTACATCTTCAGTCTTTATCAGTCTCTGGGCTTTCTTCCAAGATCTCCACCTGACTCTTGAGCTTTCTTTTTCTCTAGCAGACTCCCCCTCAACTTGTGCTGGAATTCCTTAAGATCATCAGCATCATCAGCTTCAGGATCATGATCTGACTCTTTAAACACAAGCTTTTCAGGATTGATCAACCTGGCTTTCATCCACAGGTTTAGGATCGCAACCTGACTCTCTTAACACTCAGAGTCCTTAAGTATCGAAACCTGGCTAAACCTGCACATTCTCTACCCAACAATAAATTTCACACATTTAACAATTGAATGTATGCACTAACACAGACTCTCCCTAAAAAATAACTCAATAATCTTGATGAACCACTTTCAGGATTGATTTCATAAAATTTTTATCATTCAAACATTGACTCTCCTTATCACAATACTTAATCTTTTCACACACTCTTTCCCAAACCTTTTCGTCATGTTTAGCACTTGGAATTTTGAAAATCAGCTTTCCAACATCAGTTGTCTAAAATCTTTTTGTATTTTTCAAAATTATGCTAAAACACACCGAAAATCTTTTTGGATTTTGAGATATTAAGAAATGCAGTAAAGAAATATTTACAGACAATATTTTTGTAAGATTTGTGTAAGAGGATCATATCAGTTCTTTACAAGTCACAAATACCGTTGAGCTTAGTTACACATTAAGAATTAAACAATTCACTTAGATTGCCAATATATTGATCCACTTAAATTTTCACACAAATTTCAACTAATTCAGGATATGAGTTAGATGTTTTAAGAACTTAAACTCATTCATGTGTCCCACCTCTTGAATATACTCCCGTATCCAGATCCCAATATTCAGTCTTACAGGTGAGTATACCACAGATGATATCTGTAAGGGAATAAATTATAGTACGAAACCGTGAAATCTCAGGTCAGAACTTCCGTTCAGCAGAGAGATGACGGCTCGACTTTTGGTGGGTCCCCTTTAGAGGATCTTTTGTTTACAACAGCAATGACTATCAATTTTATTGTTTCATCAATTTACTGAGGGCGGCGCTATTTTTCAAGCAAGCAGAAAGTATTCTCCGAGGACTAGGCCATTGCTTCCGCAAAATCAGAAGTCCCGGGATAATACCCCAGATATCACTGAGCATAAAGACCTAGTATCTCAGAAAGAGGGACCTTTCAAACGAGATTTCAGGGGTTACCTATATATCCAAGTAGTGTTCCCCACAAAATAAGCAAGTTTGAATTTAAGTTTATATCCTGAAAAAGCTTACTAAATGTGTAAAAACCTATCGGCATATCATCAGTGAGACTGTTTAACGCTATTTAAACATTACATTTCTTTAGCATACTGTAACTGTCTACTGATGTACTATCATTTCCTATTTTTGACACTAAAACTCATTTTGAATTTTATCATGTTTTTGCCTTTTTCAAATTTTCTAATGTTTTTGGATTTTCTGAAATTTTCTACTCCCCCTAAAATGCAAACACATTTTAGGAAAATTTGAAAATAAACTGTACAAGTAAATGACAACTAATATCGAATCACTTCACTTCGCCATCCACTTGGCATAAACAATCAGAACTCCCCCTTTCACAAAACTATTTTCTCATTATGATTTCAAAACACTTAAGTTTGTTTTAACCAAAATGATTTTTCCGGAAAATAAGTTTTGTTAATTTTTACCAATTGTAAGTTAGGGGTTTGGTTCATCATATTGTCCATTGTTAACCACATGTATGAGAATTACATCAAGTTCAAATTAATGACCTTGAGTAATTACTTTGTCAAAACAAACCTCTGTACCAGTTGTAGGAATAAAACATCTACACAAATTCATTTTACTAACAAAAATGCCGATTCCTGCTTCACACTTACCAACCTGGAAGCTCCGGCAATTCCTGCAGTATGACTTGCCAAAATTTAGCCATTATAAAATTCATTCACAAAACATCAATTATCAAGAAAGATGCCGATTCCTGATCCACGATTACTAACTTGGGATCTCCGGCATAGTCAGATGTTCAAGGGAAAAGAATTTCCACCCAGGTCTGACCAACCTTGGGTGTTTTTAGCTCTTTTAGCTCTTGTTCAGTAGGGTTGTAAGTTGCCTTTTTAGTTACATAAAAATCTTTAACCCCTTTTACTTTCCCATCAAGCATTTTCCCAAAAATTTTCTTAACATTTCCATTAAAAAATTTTCAACATCAAATTCCTTTTTATCAGAAAAGAATTGACTTGAAATCTCAACCTTACCAACCTTTTGCTTAACTTGTTCAAACGTCAAAGATGGAATTTTAATATCATCTTTAACTTGTGGCTCCACTGATTTTGTGTAATCAGATTCATCGCCGACTTTTACATTACCCTTCTTGACAACCCACACTTGGTTATCTTTTGCTTTCTTTTTGTAAAAATTCTTTTTAGAACATTCACCAACCTCATAAGTTGAATTTTCAAACATTTTGAATTTTTTAGTTGGTGGTTCAACATCAACAACTATTTCTTTCAGTTTTTCAAAAACTCCATGTTTAGTCTTAGCATTTTTCGGACAGTTCCATGCAATGTGACCAGCTTCATTGCATTTGAAACAGGTTCGAGTCTCTTTTGGATGAAACACTCCAGTTCCATTCCTTTTCTTCTTAGCAAGAAACTCCTGGTTTGATTGTTTCCAGAACGGTTTCTTCTGTTCATCCTCAGCACTTCCTCCTGAAACAAATTCTGTTTTTGTTTTAGAATTTTTCTCATTTTTATAATTTTCTGGTGGAATAAAACCTAATCCTTTCTTTTTGTAGCTACCATTATGGTTTGGTTTCTTTTGAAAACCAGAACCAGAATTGTAACCCTTTTTCTTGTTTAATCGTTGTTGTACTCTTGAAGTGTATTTTTTAGGTTTTCCAGTAAGATTTAAATCTTCTATTTCAGAAATCTTAATTTCTATCATTTTGAAAACCTTTTTGATCATTTCAAATCTAACACTTTTTATTGGAAACTCTTTGTCAGAATATAATTTGTCAGAATCATTCAAAGTATATGCTACTTCGAATGTTTCATCATTCAAATTTGATTTTGATAATAAAAACTCTTTACTGTAAGACTTTTTAACCGACGACTTTGGACTGTTGACTGACGAACTTGAACCTCCAGACTCAGACTTTAACTCAGACTCCTCATCAGTATCCAACACCTGATCGACCACCTTTTTGATTAACTCAGACTCATGATCAGTGTCAGATGAGGTGAACGTGACATCAATGTTTTCTGGTAAATCATCAGTTGTATCGGTTTTTAGCTTTATATTGACTGCTTTTTCGACTTGCTCCTCATTTGGTTTTCTGGGAGAATAACCTTCCCAGATTGGAGGCAGACACTTGTTATAGCTAACACTCGGTTTCTTACCAGTATCCTTCATCTTTGTCTTCTCATCATCTTTAAAGGCTTCAAAACCTGCAACAGTCGGATAGATTCGATCAATAAGATAATCAGAACTAGAATAACTCTGTAATAATCGTCTGATCCTCTCATTTTCAATTTTCTCGGTTTCCAACTCTTGCTTCCATTTTGCACTTTCTTCGATGTAAAAGTTAATAGCTTTCTGCTTCGTCATCAATGTTGCATTCATCATTGTCAAAGTTTTTTCTCTTTCAGAGTTAGTCTTTTGAAGACCAGTTACTGTTCTATTCAAAACATCATAAGATTCCTTCACGTAATTGAGATTGAACAATAATTGTTCTTTCATCTTTTCAAGCTCAGCCAACTTTTCATCTTTTGCTACACATTCCTTGCAAGGTTCCAAACACTTTGTGCAAGGTTTGATGACTTCCACAATCTTTTCAACTTCTATAATCTTTTCAATTTCAACAACTTTCTCAGCTTCAGTCATCTTTTCAGCTTCACCCACCTGCTCAGTCTCAACAATCTTCTCAGCAACAATTTTAATTTCTTCCTTTTTAACTTCTTTTGCTGCTCGTTTCTCTTTCAGCTTCTCCAAACGTTCTGCAAAATAAAAATGAAAACTTTCAGGAGACAGATGAGATTTTGCAATATTAATATGTTTTTCTTCTTCATCATCACTACTATCATCAGTTGGTGATTGATCAAACTCTACTGATTTGTCAGAATTATCATCCGAAGAACCAGAATCAGCTGGTGTTTGATCAAAAACAACTTCCTTTTCTGAACTTTCATCACTTTGCAAACTTTCATATGAGCTCTGTGAGTTTTCTTCTGATGAAACAGATTTTTCATCTTCATTCTTCACACTAACACCAATAGATTTCATCCACTCGGTGAACATGTCTGGTTCTTTCACGATCTTTGCAATGAAAGCTTTAAAATTTCCATTTTCATCCGCAAACATATCCCAGCTAAAACCTTCAGGTAACCTTTCATCTTCTTGATTGATTAGGCATGCCTTGCTGTCAGATGGAATGTATTTGTTCGAGTTAAAACTTTCTTGATTTCCCAAACATGCTCTCTTTGAATCCTCAATCACTTTTCTACCATGAGCCACCTGCGGTTCTTGTTGTTGTTGCTGACCAACTTGTTGGTATATGGCTTTCCGGTAGTAGTCATCTTTACTGAACGGATTCTTTGCATCATTCGCCTCTCTATTTTTGCATTCCCATTTGAAATGGCCTTTCTCCCTGCATTTAAAACAAGTAACTTTAGATTTATCAAAACCTAAAGTTGAAACATGTGCATCAAGAAAGTCATTTCTCCCGGTAATCAGTTTAAACTTTTCTGCTCTCCTAAGGACACTAGCTAGACACCATTTGATGTCCATTAGTTCCATTTCTTCGGCGTCTATCTGATCATAATCCTCCTTTGTGAGCATAGGATTTCCGATCCTCCCTGCAACCAAGCCTTCATAGGATAATAGCACGGAACCAAGTAATGCCATGTGATCTTTCGCAACTTCTTCAGAGAAACTTTGACCATCAGGAAGATTCAGAGCAATGTTGCATTGTATCACATAACCATTTCCACTTTTAGAACTTTGATGCTGAAAGCTTGATGTTGTATCTTTTGGATTAACACTCGGATATGAAGAGAAACCACTGCTACTTTTAGAACTTTGATCAACCTTTTCTGAAGAATCTCCAGCACTAAACGCAGTCTGTATTTTCGGGCTTCTTTCAACTTCTGGAACACTGCCTTTGTAATACATTTTTACATCCTGTTGACCACTTGGACTGTTCATCCTCGCGATCTTTTGCTGTTCCAAATCTTGACCCTCAATCTTCTCGATAAACTGAGAAATCGTTAACCCATCATAAACTCCAGTGTTCTTCAAAATCATCAAGTATGTGCCCCATTCCTTTTGTGGTAAAGCGTCAGCTAACTTGTTTACCCACTCTTCACGATCTTTTTTTATACTAAGCATCGACATGGATCGCACCAAGTGGCAATAACGTTCAATTAACTTCTTTGTATCTTCACCCGGTAGACTGCTAAATAGATCAAACTCTTTCTTGAGCAACGCCTTCTTGCTTTTAATCATATTTTCACTACCCTCAAACTTGACTCGAAGAGCATCCCATATTGATTTTGATGTCTTGTCATGTTGAAGTAGTATAAAGATGTCTTCTTTGATTGCTTGCTGAAGCAGACTGATCATCATTTTTTCAGCTCTATACATATCACGTTCTTGATCACTAAACTCAGATATTGCTTTCTCAACTTGCAGATCAGTATGTGGTAATACATATTTCTTCAGAATACACTCCCAAGATTTGAGATGGTTAGCTTGAACCCAATTTTCGAATCTGTCTTTCCATCCGTAGTATTCTTCTATGCTCATCAGTTTCGGAGGCTTTTGTAACGTTCCAGTCTCATTTTCCAGATTCATGTTTTGAGCAATGACAGCCAGAGTAGTCAGGGATGTTGCAAACGCGTTGTAAAAATCTTCACTCATGATTTCGAATTTTTTTTCACAACACAGCACTTTCAAGCGAGATAGGGTTTTCAAGCGAGATAGCCAATTTGCAGCTTTCAAGCGAACTACCCAAGTGAACAATTTCAAGCGAAAATCCCAACAGCTTTCAAGCGAGAACCTCCTGAAGCGAAAAGACCTAGTTCGCTTGAGATGATTCAAGCGGACTATAATTTTTTCAAGCGAACCCTCTAATTTCAAGCGAAATGGCTTAGTTCGCTTGAAATGAAACCAAACTTTCAAGCGAAAACAGATGGTATTGTTCAAGCGGAACCACTTCGAAGGTCCATTTTATCCATTTTTAGTCCGAATTTTAAGCTAAAACTTTCCAGGGTTTGTTAATATGCACTTTTATACATTCTGTAAGAAATTGAGACGATTCTAACCGTGAAATCTTCCTGAACTGATGAAAGAAGGTGTAGAATATAGAAAAAGCAATCAAAATCAGCTGTAACCTACAGAACTCCTCCTCTTGAGCTCTGATACCAATTGTAGGATCGTGTGATGACCCGAATGATTCGTTCAGAGAAGTTCTAATCTGTTTCAGGTGCGGAAAACAAGAAACAGACTTTTAAACAGTTTGCAAATCACTTTAAACACCTTGTAGATTGATATAACACTGAATACAATCAAAATTCAAACCGGCAGCACCTCGGTATGAAATTACAGAACTGTTACAAATGAGATCGCTTGAGAGGTATTTATAGTCCATGAGGTCTCGCTTGAAAGTATCCAGATTCAGTTCAAGCGAACTACCATATGTTGGTTTCGCTTGAAACTGACAAATGTCATTTCAAGCGAACTGTCCTCCTTCAAGCGAACTGACTCAATATATAACTTAAAATCTCCTATTTTCTCGAACAACGTGCCCTGATCTAACATATCTAGTATATGACTCGATACAAGACGAAGTCGATAGATGTATGCACTAACATCAACCTGTTCTGAAGACTCTTTTGAAAAACCAAACTTCAAAGCAAACATAAGTGAATGCAGTCAAGAATCTGTAAAGATTCCAGAAGCAGTTCACTCATCTTTTCAAAATTATCCACTCATTCCATCACAAGAAAAAATATCAGAAAATTCTGATAAATCTTGTATGTGTGTTGACATACTGAAGCTTGTTCAACACCATCTTCAAAAGAAAAATGCAAAATCTGTTTATGGCTCAGCATATAACAAAATTTCTGATGAAAAACCAACAAGAAAAAATAATTTGATTAGGATCCCATCAGAAAAAGTACCCAAGCATGCCTGGGTACCAAAAACCCTCTAATCATTCCATTTCAGGACCATCATGTGCAGCAGATCTGGTACTGTGACTCAGGAAGTTCCAAGCACATGACTGGGGACAGGAGCTTACTCAGCAACTTTGTTTCAAAGATGGGTAAAATGGTAAATTTTGGAAATGGAGTAAAAGGGAGGATCATGGGATATGGATGCATAAGGTATGGATGTTTGACCATAGAGAAAGTAGCCTATGTTGAAGGCTTAAAGTATAATTTGCTGAGTTGTGGTCAATTCTGTGACAAAGGTTTTCAGGTAACCTTTTTACCAGAAAAATGCTTGTTAATAGGTATAGATGATAATAAAATCTATTTAAGTGGGAAAAGAATAAGAAACTCAATTTACTATTTTGATTTCAAAGAAGAAAGTGAACATCCAAAACTATGTTTATTTTCAAAAATCAACAAAGGTAGTAGTTGGTTATGGCACAAAAGGCTAGCCCACTTAAATTTCAAAAACCTAAGTAAATTAGCAAGCAAAGGTCTGGTAAAAGGATTACCTTTGATATCCTCAAAGAAGGATAAAATTTGTGAATCATGTGAGATGGGTAAATCCAAGAGAAGCTCACATAAATCAATTTCAGAGTCTTCTATTTCACAAAATTTGGAACTTTTACACATGGACTTGTGTGGACCCATAAGTACAGAAAGTTTTTCTGGAAAGAAATACATACTAGTAATAGTAGATGACTTTTCCAGGTACACATGGGTACAATTTTTGAGAAAGAAAAGTGAAACTCCTGATCTGATCATTAATTTTATCAAGAAAATTGAAAATCTGTTAAAACTAACAGTCAGAAGGATCAGATCAGACAATGGAACAGAGTTTAAAAATTCAAAAATTGAGAATTTTCTTGTAAGTAAAGGAATCTCTCTTTATTTTTCTGCTCCCAGAACACCTCAACAGAATGGGGTGGTTGAAAGAAGGAATAGGACCTTGGTAGAAGCTGCCAGAACTATGCTTGCTTATGCTAAGCTGCCCACTCATTTTTGGGCAGAAGCTATAGCAAATGCATGTTTTACCCAAAACAGAACCATAATCAACAAAAAGGCAAAACAAAACACCATACAACATTATCAATGGAAGAATTCCAAGTGTAAAATTTTTGCATACATTTGGTTGTAGATGTTTTGTTTTCAATGATTTTGAAAGCCTTGAAAAATTTGACAGAAAAGCAGAAAAAGGTATTTTTCTTGGTTATTCTTTGTCCTCAAAAGCATATAGAATCTTTATTCTCAATACAAGGACAATCAGAGAAAGTCTGTATGTTTCATTTGATAACTCATTAGAAACAGAGGTTTCTGATGAATACATGAAAGAAATAAATTTTTGTGACAAACAAGAAAATTATGAACATCTCTTTGAAATGATAACTGAAGATTTCCTAGAACATGATAATTCTTTCAAAAACAAATCAAAAGATTCTTCATGTACTAACTCTGCAGAACAAAGGTGTAGTACATTAGAAACTCAGAATTCTGATATCTTACACACAAATGAGGCACCTGTTCAGGGGGAAACTTCAAATCCATCAGAACCAACAACTTTTCACAACAAGTTAAGATGGATCAAAGGACATGTTCATTCTGACATCATTGGCAACCCTACAGATGGTGTGAGAACAAGATCTGCAACTGCACATGTGTCACACCCTGACTTTTGCGGAAGCGTGGTTATTGGTGTGACCTCTTATTACCATAGCATTCAATCATAACAATGCTATATGATAAACCATAAGATGTTCATCCATTGATTAAGTTTAAAAATAACACAACATAATTGTCTAAAACGTTGACACCAACTTTTAAGTTACAAACCACAACATGAGTTCATGAAGACTCAACAAAAGACCTTAAGTAAAACCGGGTTAAGAAACATGTTTCTCGTCCAGGAATAAGAAACATTTCCTAAACCCAACGACCTCGGATGACATCTTTTATTTATAACGCAGCTTGAGACACATGCATACACCTGCCAGATCCACTTAGTTCCCTGAAATACATGTAGTTTAAAAACATCAACAAAAGTTGAGCGAGTTCATGTGTTTTGTATATGTATGTATAAACCTTTTTAAACAGTGTAAGTATCAAAGTCCCGGTATGATAGCAAACAAGGAAAAGATCACAAATGGTTTGCAAGGCCACTGATATGTGTGACGGTGTAGGAAGACTCAAACCTAGCAAAGTTGTACCGGGCTACCGGCTGGAAGACATTGTCACCCTATGGGCCACCCTGGTCCTCATGGGTGTGGGCTCGCTACACCCAAATAGATCTATCACTCATGCCCCTCGGTCCTTATACGAGGATTAATGGTCCCAAGTATCCGCCTACCCATTCACATGATCTATGGTTCTTTCCTAGGCTAACCATACCAATTGTATTTGTATGTAATCCTTTTGTAACATGTATTTCACCCCCGAAGTAAATAAACAAAATAGTTTAAAGAAAAGGGGGGACATGAACTCGCAGTATTGCGTCCTCAGAATCGTAACCCAAATCTCTTCAGCAAACACGACTACCTATAATGTACTACTGTCTATTAGACGAACGGGCCGTGCCTTGGTTTAGATTTTAACATTTTTGAGTTACGTTTCTTATGTTCCCAATATGATTCCAAGTTTTAATTACTCGTTAAAATAATAATCATTTTAACTTCAAATTATATTTAGTTTTGGAATAATTGTTTAAGCAATGTTTCTGTATTAATACTTCTCAAGTATTTATTTTTGTATTTCCTTCCCAAGGATGGGGTATCTCATACATGTATCTTTGTATTCTCGTATTGGTAGTCTCAAAATAATATATTTCAAGAAAATATATGTTTTTCTCAAAAAATCATATATCTTCTAAATATTCGAGAAAATATATTTTACTTCCAAGAATAATATATTTTCTCCTTGTCGAAAATACAATATTACTCTTGTAATATTTTCAGAGATTATATTTTCATTTCTTGTATCCAAAATAATATTTAACAAAAACATATTTATAACGGTATTTTCCGGAATATTTTGTAAGTTAGGTTCTTGCGTTCGATATCACAATATTAAGTGTGTAACTTATATATTTATTCCTTGTGATTTTTGGTATTATTTTGGATTGTAAATTCTTGGTGTTTTGTTAAGTTATATTACTTTAAATCCTAAAATAACATAACTATTACACCAAGTATACAAATAATCACACACAAAGTGTTATTAATGTAAATAAATATTCTAAATACATATTTATCCATTTTTATTTATAAAAACCAACCTCCGATACTTGTATTTTTGTAACAAAATCTATGGCAAAGTTTATATTGAAAACCATGGTTAAAACTCACTTGTAAACACTTGTTTAGAAAATATTTTTCTAAGTGTTTGTATTTTTAGAAAATTTTGCCATAGTTTCCCCTAAAAATGGAGGTGTCCATGCTATTAAAGCATATCATTTTCTTTTCAAAAATCATCATAAACAATCAACAATCAATCTACACTTACCAAGTGCTAAAACAAAGCTATCTACATAATGATCATGAACTTGAGTTTTCATAAAAAACTTGTAGTAACTTGGTAGTATGTTTAGTAGACTTAGTTACCCTTTAAAGTGTGTTTATTTCTTTAAAAATCTCATTCTTGAAAGATTTGAGTGTTTACAACTTGTTAGATGATTTTTCCATAAATCATTCTTTTGAATTTTTCTTGTAAACAAAGTGTTCTTATACTTGTTTTATCACCAAAAATAGTATATATTTAAGTAAGAACCAAGATCTTCTAAAAATCACATTTTAAACTTGGTTCTTTTGGAAAACCATTCATAAATCTTAGATCCATAAGATTAATAACTCACTTTGTTTATTATTTTTCAAGAAATCACTTTATTCTTCAAGTTCATGCTTAACACATGAGGATGATCATATTGTTTTATCACATAATCATCCTCTCTCTTGCTAGATCATGTGTTTAATCACAATCTAGCAAGCTCCTTATGATGATCAACATCATAATCTCAAGTAAATAACAAGCAAGTATCATTCATACACTAAACAACATAGTTTCATCATATATCAAGCTTATGTTCATGATTCATGTTTATGTTCTTTGGTGTTCTTGTGATTAACAACATACTACATCTTTTAACCAACTACACATGAAGTAAATAAGGATTATGAGAGTCTTACAACTAGCACAAAGGCTAGGGATGAACACAAGAGATGGTGATGACAAATGTAGAGGATAAAAGGACTCGGGTGAGGTCCTTCAAGTTCCACAAGCTCCACACTTCGTTAGACACCTTCTTACACCTTTGGATGATCTTGGATTGAATGGACAAGACTTGGCAATGGTGGTGGTGTTGTTGTTGATTCTCGGCCGAGAATGGGAGAGGAGAGGGAGGAGAAGGGTGTGTGTATTAGTGTGTGAGAGATGTGAGATTATGAACCACTAACTTCTTCTTATAACCACACTTAGGCTTTTACCCAATGGTTATTGTGTTCCATAAGTACCAAACAAGATCTTCCACAATCTTAGGGAAATCAAGAAAGATCAAGAGTGGGCCACACCCTTGATGCCGTGAACAATTGGGGGGGGGGGGTATTGTGTAAGTTTAAATCATAGTTAGATTAAATAGTTAGAAGCTACGTATAATGTTTAGTGTTTATATGTAACATGTGTTATATAGTGTGTTAGGGTGTTCGGGGATCATAACTAGCTCAGAAACATTAAAACAATGCTTCTAGTATAATTTTGGTGTTTCGGGTAGTGTCTGGTTGTTCGGTTAGATACCGGTTCGTTAGAAGTGTCAAACTATTCCGTTTAGTGTTCTTTAAGTACCCTTTTGTGACACTTTTAATTCCCGACACTTAGGAAAGCATTCAGGACCATTTAGTCATATTTTTTACATGAAACTAGCTTGTTAAATTGCTGAATTTTGCTGAAATATGCAGAATTCTACACTTTATGTGGGTTTTAGACACTTTCCGGCACTTAAACTATCACCTAGTGAAGCAGTTTTATGGTCCTTACTTCCCTACACTCCGTGCTAGTGTAGTACCTTGTCCCTATCCCATACGGGGTCTCAAAACGTTGTCTGTCTATGTACTGAACATTGTCAGCATTTTTCTGAGTTATCCGCTAACTGTGCTAGCTGTGCTTTGTGCATCATGTATCTCAATAAAGTTTGCATGTGATAATGAGATGACGTTTTGTAATATGTGATGCACATGTAAGTATGTTGCAGTAATCAGAAAGCAGTTTAAGTAATTAATTGTAATTCAGCACAATCATTAAGCACTAATCAATATTAATTAATTGTACGGATACCTGTATTTTTTACGGTTGTCACATTCTCCCCCTGTTAAGAAAATTTCGTCCCGAAATTTTAGTTCTGCTACCAGCTGCAGGGGTGTTGGGGGACAAATGTGGGTATTTTGCTTTCATGCGATCCTCACATTCCCAAGTGAACTCTAGGCCGTGTCGTGCGTTCCAACGAACCTTGACGAGTTTAACACTACTCCGTCGCGTCTTGTTAACCTTCCAATCAGTAACCTCAACAGGTTCTTCAGTAAAGTGGAGTGTGTCGTCAATGTGGACTTCATCGGCAGGAATGACAACTGTTTCTTGAGTTGGACTCTTTTTCAGATTAGATACATGAAATGTATAATGAACACCATTCAGTTCTGCGGGTAAGTCCAACTTGTAAGCTACAAGACCAATCCTCTCTAGGATTTTGAATGGTCCAATATATCGCGGGTTCAACTTCCCACGCTTCGCAAAGCGTGCTACACCCTTCCAGGGTGAAACCTTTAACAAAACCATATCTCCTACCTCAAACTCCAAAGGTTTCCTCCTTTGGTCCGCATAACTCTTTTGTCGATCACGAGCCACCTTGATGCGCTCTCGGATCTGTATAATCTTGTCTGTCGTCTCTTGAACCAATTCGGGACCAACAAGCTGTCTATCACCCGCATCTGCCCAGCATAACGGTGATCGACACTTGCGTCCATAGAGAGCTTGAAACGGTGCAGCTTGGATACTCGCATGGTAGCTGTTGTTGTACGGGAATTCTACCAAGGGTAAGTGAGTGTCCCAACTGCCACCCAAATCCATTACGCAAGCTCGCATCATGTCTTCCAACGTTTGAATCGTTCGTTCGCTCTGGCCATCAGTCTGCGGATGGAATGCAGTACTCAGATTCAACTGAGAACCAAAGGCTTCTTGGAAGGATTGCCAGATTCTTGACACAAACCTTCCGTCTCTATCAGAAATGATCGAGAGAGGCACTCCATGCCGTGCAACTATCTCTCTCAGGTATAGCTCAGCAACCTTGCTAGTGTTGTCTTTCTCCTTGATTGGCAAAAAGTGTGCAGATTTCGTCAGACGGTCTACGATTACCCAAATCGTATCATGACCTCTGGATGTCCTTGGTAACTTTGTTATAAAATCCATTGAAATCTGCTCCCATTTCCACATGGGTATTTCGGGTTGTTGCAGAAGTCCTAAAGGCTTCAGATATTCGGCCTTTACCTTGGCACAAGTCAAACACTTGCCAACATACGTCGTAACATCGCCTTTCAATCTTGGCCACCAGTAGAAATCCTTTCAATCTTGGTACATCTTATCTGATCCTGGATGGATCGAGTACCGTGACTTGTGAGCTTCATAAAAAATAACGTCTCGTAGACCACCGAAGAGGGGAACCCAAATTCTTCCCATGAAACACAACGTTCCTTCCTCGTTTGGTACCAACTGTTTCTCCATCCCACGGAGATACTCATCCTCAAGATTCTTTTCCTTAAGAGCTTTTTTCTGCGCGGCACGAATGCGCAACGAGAGGTCCGTTTGAATAATCATTTCCAAAGCCCTAACCCTTATGGGCTTGATTCTTTCTTTCCGACTCATGGCGTCTGCGACCACATTCGCCTTCCCTGGGTGATACTTGATTTCACAATCATAATTGTTTAACAACTCTACCCATCGTCTCTGAATAAATCAAGATATCGTCAGTAAACACAGTCACAAACTTATCGAGATACGGCTTGCAGACTCTATTCATCAAGTCCATGAATACTGCTGGCGCGTTCGTCAACCCAAACGGCATAACCAGGAACTCGTAGTGTCCATAGCGAGTCCTAAAGGCCGTCTTTGGAATACTCTCCTCTTGGATCCTCAACTGGTGATAACCTGATCGAAGATCGATCTTGGAGTAAAAACTTGAACCTTGTAGTTGATCGAACAGGTCATCAATCCTTGGCAAAGGATACCGATTCTTAATGGTCAACTTATTTAGCTCCCGGTAGTCGATACACATGCGGAAACGACCATCTTTCTTCTTAACGAACAAAACTAGAGCTCCCCAAGGTGAAAAGCTTGGCCTGATAAATCCCTTGTCCAATAGCTCCTGAAGTTGTGTTGACAGCTCTTGCATTTCTGAAGGCGCAAGTCAATAAGGTGCCTTGGCTACAGGCGCAGCACCTGGAACTAAGTCAAAGTGAAACTGGACTTGCCTTTGTGGCGGCAATCCTGGCAAGTCTTCGGGAAAGACTTCAGGATATTCCTTCATGACTTGAATGTCTTCTAGCTTTGGCTCAGCGGCTTCCTTGTCCACAATGTGTGCCAGGAAGGCGACACATCCTTTCTGCAAACATCTGCGGGGTTTCAAGCAGCTAATGATCCTTAGAGGCGTATCGCGCTTCTCTCCATGTACCACAATTGTGTCTCCATTCGCCATCGGAATGCGAATGACCTTCTCGTGACATACGATCTCTGCTCGGTTGCTTGACAACCAATCCATTCCGACTACCACGTCAAAGCTTCCCAACTCGACGGGCAGAAGATCAAGCGAAAACTCGTGCACTCCCAGTTCTATCACGCAACCTCTGATTACTTCACTCGCTTCTACTAGCGTTGCATTTGCTAGTTCTATCGAATACGGAATATCTAGCTTACTAGCTACCAACCCAAGTATATTCTTAAATTCTAGCGATACAAAACTATAATCGGCACCGGTATCAAATAGTACAGATGCAAAGCGTTGGTTGATAGGGAACGTACCAGTGACCACATTTGGATCTTGGCGAGCTTCCCTCGCCCCGATGTTGAAAACCCTTCCTTGAGCTTGATTGAGCTTTGGGCACTCTCTCTTGAAATGCCCCACGTCTCCACAATTAAAACAACCTGGTCCTCGACCATTACCGTTCCCATTACCACCTTGATTGTTATTCGCTCCACGGTTTCCATTTCCAGTTTGATTCCCAAATATACCACGATTTCTGTTACCGCCATTTCCTCCTTGAGGGCGGTTTCCATACTTATTCACATAAAGCATTAGAGATCGCACATGGAATATCCAAATGTAACGTAATGTTTCTTTAATGACTCAAACATTACCAAGAGGTGGGTTGCTTCCCGAGGTACCTCCGCTATGCTCGGAGCATAAGGCCTCGTGTTGTGCTATCGCCTGTGAAATCCGTTCTTGTAACTCGGCCTCAGTTGTAGGCAGTGTGTTGTCTCTTTGAGGAGGCATCTTCTAAAGAAGATAGTATAGGTCAGGTCTTATGTATATAAGTATGTAGTACATGTATGTATTAACATTTATCAATGCAAGTAAACACATGACATCCCATTCATAACACAAACAAGTAAGTCAACAACGTATGTAATGAGAATATTTCGATTGAGCTTTCATATATCAATGACCACAATTATAGTTTTACATGTTTCTAAATGTACCATACATCAACAGGGACTACAGGGTCACATCACCCTTGTCCAAAATATCCATCAAACTACAACAGTCAAAAGTGGTCTCCCAAAAAGGCTGTGCAAGCTGGCTCAATAGCTACATTCTCACCAAAAGTATGCTACCTGCATAAAACCAAAAACTGCTATGCTGATAGTGGAGGAGGAGGTGGTGGAGGAACGAAAAGCAAACTGCGCAGATGCGCTAGCTCCTCCTCGAGGGCATGAACATGACGCAACAGATAGCTGATCTGCTGCTCCATAGTAAGGAAACGAACATCAAAATCTGGGTATGGTAAAAGAGGAGCGGGAGGAGTCGCGAACGGTGACTGACAAGTGCAAGGTGGAGGACGCGGAATCCTCTCAAGATCCATGACTCTGCGACACAACATCTCCTGCTGGAGCTGTAAGGACAGAAGCAGATCATCCCTCGTGTATCCAGTGTAATGGAATGGATGGTATGGATCAGAAACAGGCATCGTGTTGGGCGGAAACCAAATCAGTGGCTCGCCCGATGGTGTTGAAGCAAAAGGTGCAGTATATGAAAACTGAGGCATGAAGGGGAAAGCTGCTGACACAGGAGGAATATGACCGGGCTGCTGACTCGATGGACCCTCCCCTGGACGGGGTGGAGGGATATCCTGTAGGAGCGTGACTGGTAGATCAGTGCGGTGTATGTCTGACACATGTGGGTGAAATGGGGCAATGTCAAATGGTGCATGTGTAGGTGCAGGTGGGGGAGTAACGGGCTCAACGAAAGGAGGCAGGTCATCATCATCTATCCACCCATTGCGGGTGAATGCATAACGGGGATCTATATGGTCAGTAAAAGGAGCATGGTCTGCGGGTGCAGGTAGAGGGTCAGGTAACAGTGGTGCAACAACTGGAATGTCAACAGGGTCATGCTCCGGTAGGGGATCGTGAGCAGGTATAGGCTCGGGTGCAATCAAAGGCTCGGGGTCGGCTGGAGCTAACTCAAGATCAGCGGGTATAACAAAAAGCTGATCGTCAGGAATGAAGTCGACCTCATGCTCAGGATCAATGTCAGGATCAAACTCATCATCAAACTCGAAGTCCTGCGGAGGAACAGGTGCGGCAGACATAGCTGTGTCGGAATCAGAATCGGTGGGATAACGTTGTAATCCCAGTGTGTGTAGAGTAGTGGATGACACAGACTCAAACGAATCAAGACCAGAATGGTCAGACGAAATCTCAACAATCGGAATCTCAATAAGCGGAACAACAATAACATCGTCGATTGGAATCTTGACAAGTGGAGCGACAACAGCATCATCGACTGGAGCTCCATCAACCTGGGCACCCTCAGGGGGACCCTTAATAAAAAGATCGATGTCGTCGTCAGACATGGCATCAAGAGGCAGATCCTCGAGAGGAAATGCAGCAAGAGGAAAAGGAGCAGGGATCTGAACAAGAAGTAGATCCTTGCCAGGAAGACCATCAGCTAGCGGTATATCATCGCCAAAATCTGGTAAAGAAAACGGCTGGAAATCATCATCATCGCTACTCGTAGTGTCAGACCTAAAATCCTCATCCTCTGGGATGATCTCATCATCCGAAACTATGGCCATAGGGTCTATGGTATCTGATACTCCACTATCAGAAGGGGACATGGTGTCTGTGACAAAACAATCACACATATGCACATATATCAACAATCATCAAATAAGCATATAAGTAGTAACAATGTAAGCATGTATGTATCCTAGTCTTCCCAAGACTATCCCACCCAGCCTCTCAAACTGAACTACTTAGTCTCTCATACTAAACCACCCAGTTTCTCAAACTGAATTACCCAGCTAGTCTCCCAGACTAACTCCCCAGTCTCTCAGACTGACTACCCAGCTAGTCCCTCAGACTAACTCCCTAGTCTCACAGACTGACTACCCAGCTAGTCTCTCAGATTAACTCCCCAGTCTCTCAGACTGAATTATAAACGAGTTCTTTGAAATGTACTTTGTGTCTTTTATTTGTAAAAATATTTATTTCCTGGATCTGGACATTTCGTGTATGCAATGAAAACATGTTTTGAAAACATTTTCGTGAGAGCTCTAATGATCGTAGTCTAGACTCAAGAAAGAATCCTAGTTTGCTACAATCGAAGCTCTGATACCAAGCTGTCACACCCTGACTTTTGCGGAAGCGTGGTTATTGGTGTGACCTATTATTACCATAGCATTCAATCATAACAATGCTATATGATAAACCATAAGATGTTCATCCATTGATTAAGTTTAAAAATAACACAACATAATTGTCTGAAACGTTGACACCAACTTTTAAGTTACAAACCACAACATGAGTTCATGAAGACTCAACAAAAGACCTTAAGTAAAACTGGGTTTAGAAACATGTATCTCGTCCAGGAATAAGATACATTTCCTAAACCCAACGACCTCGGATGACATCTTTTATTTATAACGCAGCTTGAGACACATGCATACACCTGCCAGATCCACTTAGTTCCCTGAAATACATGTAGTTTAAAAACATCAACAAAAGTTGAGCGAGTTCATGTGTTTTGTATATGTATGTATAAACCTTTGTAAACAGTGTAAGTATGAAAGTCCCGGTATGATAGCAAACAAGGAAAAGATCACCAATGGTTTGCAAGGCCACTGATATGTGTGACGGTGTAGGAAGACTCAAACCTAGCAAAGTTGTACCGGGCTACCGGCTGGAAGACATTGTCACCCTATGGGCCACCCTGGTCCTCATGGGTGTGGGCTCGCTACACCCAAATAGATCTATCACTCATGCCCCTCGGTTCTTATACGAGGATTAATGGTCCCAAGTATCCGCCTACCCATTCACATGATCTATGGTTCTTTCCTAGGCTAACCATACCAATTGTATTTGTATGTAATCCTTTTGTAACATTTATTTCACCCCCGAAGTAAATAAACAAAATAGTTTAAAGAAAAGGGGGGACATGAACTCACAGTATTGCGTCCTCAGAATCGTAACCCAAATCTCTTCAGCAAACACGACTACCTATAATGTACTACTGTCTATTAGACGAACGGGCCGTGCCTTGGTTTAGATTTTAACATTTTTGAGTTACGTTTCTTATGTTCCCAATATGATTCCAAGTTTTAATTACTCGTTAAAATAATAATCATTTTAACTTCAAATTATATTTAGTTTTGGAATAATTGTTTAAGCAATGTTTCTGTATTAATACTTCTCAAGTATTTATTTTTGTATTTCCTTCCCAAGGATGGGGTATCTCATACATGTATCTTTGTATTCTCGTATTGGTAGTCTCAAAATAATATATTTCAAGAAAATATATGTTTTTCTCAAAAAATCATATATCTTCTAAATATTCGAGAAAATATATTTTACTTCCAAGAATAATATATTTTCTCCTTATCGAAAATACAATATCACTCTTGTAATATTTTCAGAGATTATATTTTCATTTCTTGTATCCAAAATAATATTTAACAAAAACATATTTATAACGGTATTTTCCGGAATATTTTGTAAGTTAGGTTCTTGCGTTCGATATCACAATATTAAGTGTGTAACTTATATATTTATTCCTTGTGATTTTTGGCATTATTTTGGATTGTAAATTCTTGGTGTTTTGTTAAGTTATATTACTTTAAATCCTAAAATAACATAACTATTACACCAAGTATACAAATAATCACACACAAAGTGTTATTAATGTAAATAAATATTCTAAATACATTTTTATCCATTTTTATTTATAAAAACCAACCTCCGATACTTGTATTTTTGTAACAAAATCTATGGCAAAGTTTATATTGAAAACCATGGTTAAAACTCACTTGTAAACACTTGTTTAGAAAATATTTTTCTAAGTGTTTGTATTTTTAGAAAATTTTGCCATAGTTTCCCCTAAAAATGGAGGTGTCCATGCTATTAAAGCATATCATTTTCTTTTCAAAAATCATCATAAACAATCAACAATCAATCTACACTTACCAAGTGCTAAAACAAAGCTATCTACATAATGATCATGAACTTGAGTTTTCATAAAAAACTTGTAGTAACTTGGTAGTATGTTTAGTAGACTTAGTTACCCTTTAAAGTGTGTTTATTTCTTTAAAAATCTCATTCTTGAAAGATTTGAGTGTTTACAACTTGTTAGATGATTTTTCCATAAATCATTCTTTTGAATTTTTCTTGTAAACAAAGTGTTCTTATACTTGTTTTATCACCAAAAATAGTATATATTTAAGTAAGAACCAAGATCTTCTAAAAATCACATTTTAAACTTGGTTCTTTTGGAAAACCATTCATAAATCTTAGATCAATAAGATTAAAAACTCACTTTGTTTATTATTTTTCAAGAAATCACTTTATTCTTCAAGTTCATGCTTAACACATGAGGATGATCATCTTGTTTTATCACATAATCATCCTCTCTCTTGCTAGATCATGTGTTTAATCACAATCTAGCAAGCTCCTTATGATGATCAACATCATAATCTCAAGTAAATAACAAGCAAGTATCATTCATACACTAAACAACATAGTTTCATCATATATCAAGCTTATGTTCATGATTCATGTTTATGTTCTTTGGTGTTCTTGTGATTAACAACATACTACATCTTTTAACCAACTACACATGAAGTAAATAAGGATTATGAGAGTCTTACAACTAGCACAAAGGCTAGGGATGAACACAAGAGATGGTGATGACAAATGTAGAGGATAAAAGGACTCGGGTGAGGTCCTTCAAGTTCCACAAGCTCCACACTTCGTTAGACATCTTCTTACACCTTTGGATGATCTTGGATTGAATGAACAAGACTTAGCAATGGTGGTGGTGTTGTTGTTGATTCTCGGCCGAGAATGGGAGAGGAGAGGGAGGAGAAGGGTGTGTGTGTTAGTGTGTGAGAGATGTGAGATTATGAACCACTAACTTCTTCTTATAACCACACTTAGGCTTTTACCCAATGGTTATTGTGTTCCATAAGTACCAAACAAGATCTTCCACAATCTTAGGGAAATCAAGAAAGATCAAGGGTGGGCCACACCCTTGATGCCGTGAACAATGAGGGGGGGGGGGGTATTGTGTAAGTTTAAATCATAGTTAGAAGTTAAGTATAATGTTTAGTGTTTATGTGTAACATGTGTTATATAGTATGTTAGGGTGTTCGGGGATCATAACTAGCTCAGAAACATTAAAACAATGCTTCTAGTATAATTTTGGTGTTTCGGGTAGTGTCCGGTTGTTCGGTTAGATAACGGTTCGTTAAAGTGTCAAACTATTCCGTTTAGTGTTCTTTAAGTACCCTTTTGTGACACTTTTAATTCCCGACACTTAGGAAAGCATTCAGGACCATTTAGTCATATTTTTACATGAAACTAGCTTGTTAAATTGCTGAATTTTGCTGAAATATGCAGAATTCTGCACTTTATGTGGGTTTTAGGCACTTTCCGGCACTTAAACTATCACCTAGTGAAGCAGTTTTATGGTCCTTACTTCCCTACACTCCATGCTAGTGTAGTACCTTGTCCCTGGCCCATACGGGGTCTCAAAACACTGTCTGTCTATGTACTGAACATTGGCAGCATTTTTCTGAGTTATCCGCTAACTGTGCTAGCTGTGCTTTGTGCATCATGTATGTCAATAAAGTTTGCATGTGATAATGAGATGACGTTATGTAATATGTGATGCACATGTAAGTATGTTGCAGTAATCGAAAAGCAGTTTAAGTCATTAATTGTAATTCAGCACAATCATTAAGCACTAATCAATATTAATTAATTGTACGGATACCTGTATTTTTTACGGTTGTCACATTCTCCCCCTGTTAAGAAAATTTCGTCCCGAAATTTTAGTTCTGCTACCAGCTGCAGGGGTGTTTGGGAATAAATGTGGGTATTTTTCTTTCATGCGATCCTCACGTTCCCAAGTGAACTCTGGGCCGTGTCGCGCGTTCCAATGAACCTTGACGAGTTTAACACTACTCCGTCGCATCTTGTTAACCTTCCAATCAGTAACCTCAACAGGTTCTTCAGTAAAGTGGAGTGTGTCGTCAATGTGGACTTCATCGGCAGGAATGACAACTGTTTCTTGAGTTGGACTCTTTTTCAGATTAGATACATGAAATGTATCATGAGCACCATTCAGTTCTGCGGGTAAGTCCAACTTGTAAGCTACAAGACCAATCCTCTCTAGGATTTTGAATGGTCCAATGTATCGCGGGTTCAACTTCCCACGCTTCCCAAAGCGTGATACACCCTTCCAGGGTGAAACCTTTAACAAAACCATATCTCCTACCTCAAACTCCAAAGGTTTCCTCCTTTGGTCCGCATAACTCTTTTGTCGATCACGAGCCACCTTGATGCGCTCTCGGATCTGTATAATCTTGTCTGTCATCTCTTGAACTAATTCGGGACCAACAAGCTGTCTATCACCCGCATTTGCCCAGCATAACGGTGATCGACACTTGCGTCCATAGAGAGCTTGAAACGGTGCAGCTTGGATACTCGCATGGTAGCTGTTGTTGTACGAGAATTCTACCAAGGGTAAGTGAGTGTCCCAACTGCCACCAAAATCCATTACGCAAGCTCGCATCATGTCTTCCAACGTTTGAATCGTTCGTTCGCTCTGGCCATCAGTCTTCAGATGGAATGCAGTACTCAGATTCAACTGAGAACCAAAGGCATCTTGGAAGGATTGCCAGATTCTTGACACAAACCTTCCGTCTCTATCAGAAATGATCGAGAGAGGCACTCCGTGCCGTGCAACTATCTCTCTCAGGTATAGCTCAGCAAGCTTGCTAGTGTTGTCTTTCTACTTG
The DNA here is from genome assembly GCA_030545235.1 of Helianthus tuberosus. Taxonomy (NCBI): domain Eukaryota; kingdom Viridiplantae; phylum Streptophyta; class Magnoliopsida; order Asterales; family Asteraceae; genus Helianthus; species Helianthus tuberosus. The sequence goes on along the minus strand of JARYGA010020909.1, from coordinate 88,900 downwards.
ATCAGCAAAAAGTGTGCAGATTTCATCAGACGGTCTACGATTACCCAAATCGTATCATGACCTCTGGGTGTCCTTGGTAACTTTGTTATAAAATCCATTGAAATCTGCTCCCATTGCCACATGGGTATTTCGGGTTATTGCAGAAGTCCTGAAGGCTTCTGATATTCGGCCTTTACCTTGGCACAAGTCAAACATTTGCCAACATACGTCGTAACATCGCCTTTCAATCTTGGCCACCAGTAGAAATCCTTTAAATCTTGGTACATCTTATCCGATCCTGGATGGATCGAGTACCTTGACTTCTGAGCTTCTTCAAAAATAACGTCTCGTAGACCACCGAAGAGGGGAACCAAAATTCTTCCCATGAAACACAACGTTCCTTCCTCGTTTGGTACCAACTGTTTCTCCATCCCACGGAGATACTCATCCTCAAGATTCTTTTCCTTAAGAGCTTCTCTCTGCGCGACACGAATGCGCAACGAGAGGTCCGTTTGAATAATCATTTCCAAAGCCCTAACCCTTATGGGCTTGATTCTTTCTTTCTGACTCAAGGCGTCTGCGACCACATTCGCCTTCCCTGGGTGATACTTGATTTCACAATCATAATTGTTTAACAACTCTACCCATCGTCTCTGAATAAATCAAGATATCGTCAACAAACACAATCACAAACTTGTCGAGATACGGCTTGCAGACTCTATTCATCAAGTCCATGAATACTGCTGGCGCGTTCGTCAACCCAAACGGCATAACCAAGAACTCGTAGTGTCCATAGCGAGTTCTAAAGGCCGTCTTTGGAATACTCTCCTCTTGGATTCTCAATTGGTGATAACCTGATCGAAGATCGATCTTGGAGTAAAAACTTGAACCTTGCAGTTGATCGAACAGGTCATCAATCCTTGGCAAAGGATACCGATTATTAATGGTCAACTTGTTTAGCTCCCGGTAGTCGATACACATGCGGAAACTACCATCTTTCTTCTTAACGAACAAAACTGGAGCTCCCCAAGGCGAAAAGCTTGGTCTGATAAATCCCTTGTCCAATAGCTCCTGAAGTTGTGTTGACAGCTCTTGCATTTCTGAAGGCGCAAGTCGATAAGGTGCCTTGGCTACAGGCGCAGCACCTGGAACTAAGTCAATTTGAAACTCGACTTGCCTTTGTGGCGGCAATCCTGGCAAGTCTTCGGGAAAGACTTCAGGATATTCCTTCACGACTGGAATGTCTTCTAGCTTTGGCTCAGCGGCTTCCTTGTCCACAATGTGTGCCAGGAAGGCGACACATCCTTTCTAAAAACATCTGCGGGCTTTCAAGCAGCTAATGATCCTTAGAGGCGTATCGCGCTTCTCTCCATGTACCACAATTGTGTCTCCATTCGCCATCGGAATGCGAATGACCTTCTCGTGACATACGATCTCTGCTCAGTTGCTTGACAACCAATCCATTCCGACTACCACGTCAAAGCTTCCCAACTCGACGGGCAGAAGATCAAGCGAAAAATCGTGCTCTCCCAGTTCTATCATGCAACCTCTGATTACTTCATTCGCTTCTACTAGCTTTCCATTTGCTAGTTCTATCGAATACGGAATATCTAGCTTACTAGCTACCAACCCAAGTATATTCTTAAATTCTAGCGATACAAAACTATAATGGGCACCGATATCAAATAGTTCAGATTCAAAGTGTTGGCTGATAGGGAACGTACCAGTGACCACATTTGGATCTTGGCGAGCTTCCCTCACCCCGATGTTGAAAACCCTTCCTTGAGCTTGATTGAGCTTTGGGCACTCTCTCTTGAAATGCCCCACGTCTCCCCAATTAAAACAACCTGGTCCTCGACCATTACCGTTCCCATTACCATCTTGATTGTTATTCGCTCCACGGTTTCCATTTCCAGTTTGATTCCCAAAATTACCACGATTTCCGTTACCGCCATTTCCTCCTTGAGGGCGGTTTCCATACCTATTACCACCGCGGTTACCGTTTCCATTGCCATAACCTCTTTGACCGCCACTACCACGACCAGCACCAACCCAGCACGTCTCCTTCGAATGACCAACTCTTCCACAAGACTCGCATCTTCTAGCTCTGCATCATCCATTGTGATGCAACTGACACGCATCGCATTTGGGCAAGGTGCCCATATACCCTTTTCCTTTGTTTTCAGCACCAGTTTTGGCCTTGGCTGGTGCGTTTGCCTCTTCCTTCTTGTTAGCACTGCTGGTACCTTTCTTGAAATTTGAGAAATTCCTTTTGTTCTCACCGGATGACTCAACGTGAGTCTCCTTCTTCTTCTGGTCAGAGATCGAAAACTTGTTTAACCTGATTGCCTCTTCAGTTAGTGCTAAACTCAGATCAATAGCCTCGGTGATTGTTGCAGGCTTTGACATCGTCACCATACTCATAATCTGAGGTGCCAACCCCCAAATAAACCGCTCGATGCGTTTGAATTCCGGATCAACCATGTATGGTACCACGCGAGAAAGGTCGTGAAATCTCTGCACGTATTCAGCAATTTTCGGACCGTCCATCTTGAGGTTCCAGAATTCAGTTTCTAACTTTTGGATTTCAGCTCTGGAGCAGTATTTCTTCCGCATGAGCTCCTTCATTTCATCCCATGTCAAAGCATAAGCAGCATCTTCTCCCAAGGTTTGAACTTGGAGATTCCACCAGGATAACGCTCCGTCTAAGAACAATCCAGAGATATAGGTGACTTGGTGTTGCGGAGCACACTTGCTCATTCTTATCACAGAATCAGTCTTCTCTGTCCATCTGACAAAAGCTACAGCACCCCCGGTGCCGCCGAAATTTAGAGGCTTACAGTCTAGAAACTGTTTATAGGTACAGCCTGTACAAGTAACATCATTCACATAAAGCATTAGCGATCGCACATGGAATATCCAAATGTAACATAATGTTTCTTAAATGACTCAAACATTACCAAGAGGTGGGTTGCTTCCCGAGGTACCTCCGCTATGCTCGGAGCGTAAGGCCTCGTGTTGTGCTATCGCTCGTGAAATCCGTTCTTGTAACTCGGCCTCAGTTGTAGGCAGTGTGGGGTCTCTTCCTGGAGGCATCTTCTAAAGAAGATAGTATAGGTCAGGTCTTATGTATATAAGTATGTAGTACGTGTATGTAATAACATTTATCAACGCAAGTAAACACATGACATCCCATTCATAACACAAACAAGTAAGTCAACAACGTATGTAATGAGAATATTGCGATTGAGCTTTCATATATCAATGACCACAATTACAGTTTTACATGTTTCACAATGTAACATACATCAACAGGGACTACAGGGTCACATCACCCTTGTCCAAAATATCCATCAAACTACAACAGTCAAAAGTGGTCTCCCAAAAAGGCTGTGCAAGCTGGCTCAATAGCTACATTCTCACCAAAAGTATGCTACCTGCATAAAACCAAAAACTGCTATGCTGATGGTGGAGGAGGAGGAGGTGGAGGAACGAAAAGCAAACTGCGCAGATGCGCTAGCTCCTCCTCGAGGGCATGAACATGACGCAACAGATAGCTGATCTGATGCTCCATAGTAAGGAAACGAACATCAAAATCTGGGTATGGTAAAAGAGGAGCGGGAGGAGTCACGAACGGTGACTGACAAGTGCAAGGTGGAGGATGCAGAATCCTCTCAAGACCCATGACTCTGCGACACAACATCTCCTGCTGGAGCTGTAAGGACAAAAGCAGATCATCCCTCGTGTATCCAGTGTAATGGAAGGGATGGTATGGATCAGAAACAGGCATCGTGTTGGGCGGAAACCAAATCAGTGGCTCGCCCGATGGTGCAGAAGCAAAAGGTGCAGTATGTGAAAACTGAGGCATGAAGGGGAAAGCTACTGACACAGGAGGAATATGACCGGGCTGCTGACTCGATGGACCCTACCCTGGACGGGGTGGAGGGATATCCTGTAGGAACGTGACTGGTACATCAGTGCGGTGTATGTCTGACACATGTGGGTGAAACGGGGCAATGTCAACTGGTGCATGTGTAGGTGCAGGTGGGGGAGTAACGGGCTCAATGAAAGGAGGGAGGTCATCATCATCTATCCACCCATTGCAGGTGAATGCATAACGGGGATCTATATGGTCAGCAAAAGGAGCATGGTCTGCGGGTGCAGGTAGAGGGTCAGGTAACAGTGGTGCAACAACTAGAATGTCAACAAGGTCATGCTCTGGTAGGGGATCGTGAGCAGGTATAGGCTCGAGTGTAATCAAAGGCTCGGGGTCGGCTGGAGCTAACTCAAGATCAGCGGGTATCGGCTCGAGATCAGCGGGTATATCAAAAAGCTGATCGTCAGGAATGAAGTCAACCTCATGCTCAGGATCAATGTCAGGATCAAACTCATCATCAAACTCGAAGTCCTGCGGAGGAACAGGTGCGGCAGACATAGCTGTATCAGAATCAGAATCAAAATCGGTGGGATAACGCTGTAATCCCAGTGCGTGTAGAGTAGTAGATGACACAGAGTCAAACGAATCAGGACCAGAATGGTTAGACGAAATCTCAATGATCAGAATCTCAATAAGCAGAACAGCAATAACATCGTCGACTGGAATCTTGACAAGTGGAGCGACAACGGCATCATCAACTGGAGCTCCATCATCCTGGGCACCCTCAGGGGGACCCTCAATAAAAAGACCGATGTCGTCGTCAGACATGGCATCAAGAGGAAAGGAGCAGGGATCTGAACAAGAAGTAGATCCTCGCCAGGAAGACCATCAGCTAGCGGTATATCATCGCCAAAATCTGGTAAATCAAACGGCTGGAAATCATCATCATCGCTACTCGTAGTGTCAGACGTAAAAACCTCATCCTCTGGGATGATCTCATCATCCGAAACTATGGCCATAGGGTCTACGGTATCTGATACTCCACTATCAGAAGAGGACATGGTGTCTGTGACAAAACAATCACACATATGCATATATATCAACAATCATCAAATAAACATACAAGTAGTAACAATGTAAGCATGTATGTATCCTAGTCTTCCCAAGACTATCCCACCCAGCCTCTCAGACTGAACTACTTAGTCTCTCAGACTAAACCTCCCAGTTTCTCAAACTGAACTACCCAGCTAGTGTCTCAGACTAACTCCCCAGTCTCTCAGACTGACTACCCAGCTAGTCTCTCAGACTAACTCCTCAGTCTCACAGACTGACTACCCAGCTAGTCTCTCAGATTAACTCCCCAGTCTCTCAGACTGAATTATAAACGAGTTCTTTGAAATGTACTTTGTGTCTTTTATATGTAAAAATATTTGTTTCCTGGATCTGGACATTTCGTGTATGCAATGAAAACATGTTTTGAAAACATTTTCGTGAGAGCCCTAATGATCGTAGTCTAGACTCGAGAAAGAATCCTAGTTCGCTACGATCGAAGCTCTGATACCAAGCTGTCACACCGTGACTTTTGCGGAAGCGTGGTTATTGGTGTGACCTCTTATTACCATAGCATTCAATCATAACAATGCTATATGATAAAACCATAAGATGTTCATCCATTGATTAAGTTTAAAAATAACACAACATAATTGTCTGAAACGTTGACACCAACTTTTAAGTTACAAACCACAACACGAGTTCATGAAGACTCAACAAAAGACCTTAAGTAAAACCAGGTTTAGAAACTTGTATCTCGTCCAGGAATAAGATACATTTCCTAAACCCAACGACCTCGGATGACATCTTAATTTATAACGGAGCTTGAGACACATGCATACACCTGCCAGATCCAGTTAGTTCCCTGAAATACATGTAGTTTAAAAACATCAACAAAAGTTGAGCGAGTTCATGTGTTTTGTATATGTATGTATAAACCTTTGTAAACAGTGTAAGTATGAAAGTCCTGGTATGATAACAAACAAGGAAAAGATCACCAATGGTTTGCAAGGCCACTGATATGTGTGACGGTGTAGGAAGACTCAAACCTAGCAAAGTTGTACCGGGCTTCCGGCTGGAAGACATAGTCACCCTATGGGCCACCCTGGTCCTCATGGGTGTGGGCTCACTACACCCAAATAGATCTATCACTCATGCCCCTCGGTCCTTATACGAGGATTAATGGTCCCAAGTATCCGCCTACCCATTCATATGATCTATGGTTCTGTCCTTATACGAGGATTAATGGTCCCAAGTATCCGCCTACCCATTCATATGATCTATGGTTCTTTCCTAGGCTAACCATACCAATTGTATTTGTAGGATCGTTTTCAAACTCGAACGAGTCGATCAGAAGAGTTTTACTCAGTACGAAAGGCGGAAACAGACGTACTGAGGTCAATTCAGCTAGAATATCACTTTAACTGTCAATTTGATTGATATAATAACGATTTACAGCGAGATGACACTTCGGCAGCATTTCGTTGCTCAGACCGGAAAGTTACAAATGAAATCAAGACACCTCTATATATAGGATTCTAATTTCGCTTGAAATGGATTCAAGCACAATTATGTTTCAAACGAGATTAGGTTCAAGCGAGATTAGGTAGTTAATTTCGCTTGAAACTGTCATGACACTTTCAAGCGAAATTACCTATCTAATTCCGTTTGAACTTGTCTCACATCCTATTTTTGACATTTTCCTCGTATAACATGCCCTGATCTATCTACAAACATACAAGACTCGATACAAGAAGAAGTCGACAGACGCATGCACTAACAGACTCCCCCTCGAATGTTGATGAGTCTTAAAGTGTCGAGTCTTTGCATCTTTAGTCTTTATCAGTCCTCTCGAACTCTTTGAAGTATCTGACACTGTAAAGCATCCTCAAATCTCTTCTCTTCTCTTTCTTATCACCAACAGACTCTCAGGATCAGAACTTGTCTTTACAATTTACAGACTCCCCCTCTCAGTAAGCTGGGATCGTAGTCTGGCTTTCATAGGTTCAAGATCAAGAGCTGGCTCACACTCTTTCCACAGGTTTAATACCAATTTCTGGCTCTATCATTACCTGCACAAATCTCTACCTAACAATAAATTTATGTTTACCACTTGTAAAGTCAATTCTCAAAATTATTTAACATTTAAACATTTTTGATGATTACTTGTGGAATTATTCAATCAATGAATGATCTTACAATAATAATCTTTGATGAACCACTTGAAGGAATATCATTTTTCTTTTCAAACACACTCTCCCAAACCAATTGTCATCATGTCTAGCACTTGGAATTTTGATAATCAACTATCCAACACCAGTTGTCGAAAATCTTTTTAAATTTTTCAAAAGTTTATGCTAAAACACACTAAAATCTTTTTGGATTTTTGATATGAAAATAAAATGCAATAAAGAAATATATACAGACAATATTTTTGTGAGTTTGTGTAAGAGGATCATATCAGTTTATGACAAATTACAAGTACCATTGATCTTATTTACACATTAAGAATTAAACAATTCACTTAGATTGCCGATATACTGATCCACTTAAATTTTCACACAAATTTCAACTGATTCAGGATATGAGTTAGGTGAATTAAGAACTTAAACTCCTTCATGTGTCCAACCTCTTGAATATACTCCCGTATCCAGATCCCAATATTCAGTCTTACAGGTGAGTATACCACAGATGATATCTGTAAGGGGTTAAATGCGAAGAACCGTGAGAGCTCAGTTCAGAACTTCCGTTCAGCAGAGAGATGACGGCTTCGACTTTGGTGGGTCCCCTTTAGAGGATCTTTTTTACAACAACAATGATTATCAATTTTATTGTTTCATCATTTTTGCTGAGGGTGGCGCTATATTTGATGCAAGCAGTAAAGTATTCTCCGGGGACTAGGCCATTGCTTCCGCAAAATCAGAAGTCCCGGGATAATACCCCAGATATCACTGAGCATAAAGACCTAGTATCTCAGAAAGAGGGATCCTTCAAACGAAATTTCAGGGGTTACCTATATATCCAAGTAGTGTTCCCCACAAAATAAGCAAGTTTGAATTTAAGTTTATATCCCGAAAAAGCTTACTAAATGTGTAAAAACCTATCGGCATATCATCAGTGAGACCGTTTATACTATTTAGACATTACATTTCTTTAGCATACTGTAACTGTCAACTGATGTACTATCATTTGCTCTTCTTTGACACAAAAACTCATTTTAGAATTTTATCATGTTTTTGACTTTTTCAAAATTTCAAATGTTTTTGAATTTTCTGAAATTCTTACTCCCGCTAAAATGCAAACACATTTAAAGAAAATTTGAAAATAAACTGTACAAGTAAATTGACAACCGATATCGAATCGCTTCAACTCCCCCTCACAACAAACTATTTTCCCATTGTGATTTCAAAACACTTAAGTTTGTTTTAATCAAATAGTTTTTCCGGAAAATAAGATTTGTTGATTGATTTTACCATTTGTAGGTTAGGGGTTCATCATATTGTTTTCTTCAAAATATCACTTGTAAGAAAGATAAATCAAGTACAAGTTAATGTCCCTGATTAATCTTGAAAATTAAGTATCACTTGTAAGAATGATTCAATCAAGTTCAACCTAATAACCTTGATTTTACCACATGTATCACAAACTCTTTTTCAACCATATGAGTTACCAACCAATACCTCATGTAGGTTGAATTCTCAAGATGCCGATACCTATTCCTCACTTACCAACCTGGGAGTTCCGGCAAGTCATATTTGTGACCAATTTTCAGTTTTTCAACAAACAATATAAGAATGATGCCGATTCCTGCTCCGCGATTATCAACTTGGGAGCTCCGGCAAGTCCAGGATTTTACTGTTCCTAATATGTACCATCCCAGTCACAAACTAGGGATGATATTTTACCTTGTTTCTTTGTTTTCTTCTCGTAAAATTCCTTGACTCCTTTGACCTTCCTACCAACCATTTTTCCAAAAATGTTATGAACTATGGAGTTAAAAGCCTTTTCAATATCAAAATCTTTCTTTTCAGAAAAGAATTGATTTGAAATCTCAAATTTTCCAATTTTTTGTTTAAAATTTTCAGCCTTTAATGGTGGGAAAATGAACATCATCCATTTGAGGAACTGAATTCTCATGTTTAATCCCAAATTGTGGCTTATCTGACTTTGTGGAATCAGTTTCATCGCCAGAAGATAGCTTCTCTGATTTTGACGAATCAGAATCATTGCTAGAATTGTCCTTTGATTTCTTAACAACCCATTTTTGGTTGTCAAGTTTAGCCCTTTTCTTGTAAAACTTGTTTGAACATTCACCAATCTCAAAAGTGGAATTTTTGAAAAGTTTAGATCTATCAATTGGTGATTCAAACACAACTTCTTTATTTTTCAGTTTATGAAAAACTCCCTGTTTGGATTGTATTGCCTTTAAACAATTCTTGGCAATATGATCAACAGTGTTGCATTGGAAACAGATTCTCGTTTCTTTCAACTGATCAGCAAACTTCATCTCTTCTTGCTTCTTTGCAAGGAACTCTTTGTTAGATTGCTTCTAGAATGGACTGTTTTGTTCTTCCTCTGCACTTGTTCCTGCAACAAATACCATCTTTGATTTAAAATCTCTAACATATTTTTCATTTTTATAATTTTCTGGTGGAATAAAACCAAGACCTTTCTTTTTGAAATTACCGTTATGGTTTGGTTTCTTGTGAAAACCAGAACCAGAACTGTAACATTTTTTCTTGTTTCTCTTTGTTTAACTCTTGAGGTGTATTTTTTAGGTTTTTCAGAAATATTTACATTTTTTATTTCAGAAATATTAATTTATGTTAGTTTGAAAACCTTTTTAATCATGTTAGCTTTAACACCTCTTATAGGAAATTCCTCATCAGAATATAATTTGTCGGAATCATTCAATGTATAACCAACTTTGAATGTTTCGTCATTCAAATTAGATTTTGATAACATGAATCCTTTATTATAAACCCTTTTGCCCTGTTTGATGGTTTGACTTGGAATGCTGGACTCAGACTTTGACTCTGACATAGACTCCTCTGTTTCATCTTTATCCAACACCTGATCGACCACTTTCTTTATTAACTCGGACTCATGATCAGTGTCAGATGACGTAAACGTGGCATCAATATTATCTGGCAAGTTAACTGAAGACTCCGACTCCCACTTTAAGTTTGTTGCCTTTTCAACTCTTTCTGAATTTGGATTTCTCGGAGAATATCCATTTTCAAGCGGTGGTGGACACTTGTTGTAACTGAAACCTTGTTTCTTACCAGAATCATTCACTTTATTATTCTTCTTCTTTTCAGGAATCTTTTCTTCAGAAACCTTTTGTTCTTCAGTTACTTCATCATCCTCAAATGGCTTCATACCTTCAACAGTTGGATAAATCCTGTCAGTGACATAAGAAGTACATGAGTAACTTTTTAACAAACAATTTACTCTTTCTGTTTCAATTCTTTGAGTTTCCAATTTTTGTTCCAGCACATCACACTTCTCAATGTAGTTGTTCACACTTTTCTGCTTTATCATGAAAGCTCCTTGAAGTGTCTTCATGGCTGTTGCTTGTTCTTCACTTGATTGATTGTATTGATTCATGGCCTTGTTCAAAACATCATAAGATTCTTTCAGCCTATTCATGTTGTTCATCAATTCACTGTTTTTTCTTCTTTATAATCTCACAGTTTTCACAAACCACTGGAATCTTTCTTGCATCAACTTCTTCATCAACTTTGAATTTTGGAATTTCTTTCACTTTTTTCTTTATCACTGGAACAGCTTCATCATCACTGCTGACCGGTGTTTTGACCTTTTTCTTTTTCTTTTTAGCTTTTTCATCTTCACTGTCACTTTCTGCCATCATTTTAAAACAATCTACCATTCGTTTTGCATAATACTCTCTATCATCATCACTATCTTCTTCAACTCGAGCAACAAAGGCTTTGTGACTTGAATTTTTGTTAGGATCATAATCATCCCAACTGAAACCTTCCCAGTTAAACCCTTCTGGTAATTTTTCATCATCTTGGTTTATCAGGCATGCTTTGTTATCAACTGAAATATATTTATCCCAGCTGAAACCTTTTGTTGGCTCTTTGTCATCCTGATTTACCATATAAGCTCTCTTTGAAGATTCTTCAATTACTTTTCTACCATGTGCCACTTGTGGTTCTTGTTGTTGTTGTTGTTGTTGTTGTGCAACTTGATGATAGATGGCCTTTCGGTAGTAATCATTGTTGTTGAAAGGATTTTGAGTTCCACTTGCTTCACGATTAGTGCACTCCCTCTTGAAGTGTCCTTTTTCTCTGCAACGAAAACAAGTGACTTTAGATTTATCAAAACCTAAAGTAGAAATATTAGCTTCACGTAAGTCATCTCTTCCTGTGATCTGTTTAAATTTCTCAACTCTTCTCAATACACTTGCCAAACACCACTTTATGTCCATCAATTCCATCTCTTCAGCATCTATTTGATCGTAATCCTCTTTTGTCAACATAGGATTCCCGATCCGACCTGCCACAAAACTTCCATAAGACTCCAGCACAGTTCCCAGCAAAGACATGTGACTCTTAGCAATTTCTGCTGAATAATCCTCATCATTCTCCAGATTCAAAACAATGTTGCATTGTAGCTTCTTGCCAATCTTGGTTGTTGAAATGTCCGGATCAAATGATGGATATGATGAAAAACTTGTGTTGCTGTTTGATCCTTTTGATGAACTTCCTGATGAACTCTTAGCATTGAAAGCTGTCTCAACTTTTGGTGACATGTTGGTGGTTTTGTCACTGACACCACCTTTGTAATAAAGACCAATGTCTTGTTCACCATCGAAATCTTTCATTCTTAAAACCTTTCTCTGTTCCATCTCCTGAGCCTCAATCTTTTCAATGAACTTGCTCAGTGTCAGATTACTAAAACCTTTCTTGTTCCTCAACATCATGAGATATGTACCCTAAGTCTCATATGGCAACGCATCAGCCAACTTTTCGATCAACTCTTCATTATCTTTGTCGATGCTCAATCTCTTCATGTTGGCAAACAAATTGCAGTATCTTTCAATGATTTGCTTTGTGCTTTCATTTTTCAACCCTCGAAATAGATCAAATTCTTTCTTCAAAAGCGATTTTTTGTTCTTAACCATCTCTTGGCTTCCATGAAACTTCGATTTTAACGCTTTCCAGATTGAATAAGAAGTTTCGTTGTGTTGCAATAGAACCAAGATATCTTCCTTCACAGCTTGTTGTAGTAAACTTAGCATCATTTTCTCATCTTTGTACTTCTTTTGATTTTCAGCACTCAGATCTTTAATCGCAATAATCTCTTCGTTATCATTCATCGGTCTAACGTATTTTGTCTCTACACATTCCCAAGCATCTAAGTAGTTAGCTTGTACCCAGTTCTCAAAACGTCCTTCACAACCCTTATACTCCTCGATGTTCATGAGCTTAGGCGGTTTTTGCATAGTCCATGTTTCATTTTCCAGCATTGTGTTCTGTGCAAGAGTGATCGGGGTAACCGGAGTAGCAAATGCGTTATAAAATTCCTCTTCCATGTTTCGGTTTTTCAAATTTCACAAAAACAGGTTGTTCAAGCGAAATTACACAGTTCAAATGAAAACCCTTTCAACCGATATTAGCACATTCAAACGGAATACCACCTTTGAAACGAAATTACCAAGTTCAAGCGAGACTACTAATTTCGCTTGAAGTCACTCAAACGAAATTACAACTTTGAAGCGGAATAGCACGTTTCAAACGGGATTACTGAAGTGGAATCACAATTTTCAAGCGGGATTACCGGTTTCAAGCGAAATCAACCCAAATACTCAAGCGAAATACAGGTTTCAAGCGGAATTAGGAACTAATTCCGTTTGAACTGCTGCTGATGTCATCATTCTCGCATTCATTTTGAAACGGAATTACAGATTTTACTTGTTTTAGATCGAATTAAAGTCTAATTTTCCCAAGGATAAGTTAAAACACTATTCCGAGTATGATGTGTAAAAATCAGAACATTTTGACCTTGAAATCAAGTTCAATTTTGAAAAGAAGGTGTAGAAATCAGAATTTACAGCTGAATTGGTATGAACTCTTCCTCCTGAGCTCTGATACCACTTGTAGGATCGTTTTCAAACCCGAACGAGTCGATCAGAAGAGTTTTACTCAGTACGAAAGGCGGAAACAGACGTACTGAGGTCAATTCAGCTAGAATATCACTTTAACTGTCAATTTGATTGATATAATGACGATTTACAGCGAGATGACACTTCGGCATCATTTCGTTGCTCAGACCGGAAAGTTACAAATGAAATCAAGACACCTCTATATATAGGATTCTAATTTCGCTTGAAATGGATTCAAGCGGAATTATGTTTCAAACGAGATTAGGTTCAAGCGAGATTAGGTAGTTAATTTCGCTTGAAACTGTCATAACACTTTCAAGTGAAATTACCTATCTAATTCCGTTTGAACTTGTCTCACATCCTATTTTTGACATTTTCCTCGTATAACATGCCCTGATCTATCTACAAACATACAAGACTCGATACAAGACGAAGTCGACAGACGCATGCACTAACAGTATTTGTATGTAATCCTTTTGTAACATGTATTTCACCCCCGAAGTAAATAAACAAAACAGTTTAAAGAAAAGGGGGGACATGAACTCACAGTATTGCGTCTTCAGAATCGTAACCCAAATCTCTTCAGCAAACACGACTACCTACAATGTACTACTGTCTATTAGACGAACGGGCCGTGCCTTGGCTTAGAGTTTAACGTTTTTTAGTTACGTTTCTTATGTTCCCAATATTATTCGAAGTTATAATTACTTGTTAAAATAATAATCATTTTAACTTCAAATTATATTTAGTTTTGGAATAATTGTTTAAGCAATATTTCTGTATTAATACTTCTCAAATATTTATTTTCGTATTTCCTTCCCAAGGATGGGGTATCTCATACATGTATCTTTGTATTCTCGTATTGGTAGTCTCAATATAATATATTTCAAGAAAATATATGTTTTTCTCAAAAATCATATATCTTCTAAATATTCGAGAAAATATATTTTACTTCCAAGAATAATATATTTTCTCCTTGTCGAAAATACAATATTAACCTTGTAATATTTTCAGAGATTATATTTTCATTTCTTGTATCCAAGATAATATTTACCAAAAACATATTTATAACGGTATTTTCCGGAATATTTTGTAGGTTACGTTCTTGCGTTCGATATCACAATATTATGTGTGTAACTTATATATTTATTCCTTGTGATTTTTGGTATTATTTTGGATTGTAAATTCTTGGTGTTTTGTTAAGTTATATTACTTTAAATCCTAAAATAACATAACTATTACACCAAGTATACAAATAATCACACACAATGTGTTATTAATGTAAATAAATATTCTAAATACATATTTATCCATTTTTATTTATAAAAACCAACCTCCGATACTTGTATTTTTGTAACAAAATATATGGCAAAGTTTATATTGAAACCCATGGTTAAAACTCACTTGTAAACACTTGTTTAGAAAATATTTTTCTAAGTGTTTGTATTTTTAGAAAATTTTGCCATAGTTTCCCCTAAAAATGGAGGTGTCCATGCTATTAAAGCATATCATTTTCTTTTCAAAAATCATCATAAACAATCAAAAATCAATCTACGCTTACCAAGTGCTAAAACAAAGCTATCTACATGATGATCATGAACTTGAGTTTTCATAAAAACTTGTAGTAACTTGGTCGTATGTTTAGTAGACTTAGTTACCCTTTAAAGTGTGTTTATTTCTTTAAAAATCTCATTCTTGAAAGATTTGAGTGTTTACAACTTGTTTGATGATTTTTCCATAAATCATTTTTTTGAATTTTTCTTGTAAACAAAGTGTTCTTATACTTGTTTTATCACCAAAAATAGTGTATATTTAAGTAAGAACCAAGATCTTCTAAAAATCACATTTTGAACTTGGTTCTTTTGGAAAACCATTCATAAATCTTAGATCCATAAGATTACTAACTCACTTTGTTTATTATTTTTCAAGAAATCACTTTATTCTTCAAGTTCATGCTTAACACATGAGGATGATCATCTTGTTTTATCACATAATCATCCTCTCTCTTGCTAGATCATGTGTTTAATCACAATCTAGCAAGATCCTTACGATGATCAACATCATAATCTCAAGTAAATAACAAGCAAGTATCATTCATACACTAAACAACATAGTTTCATCATATATCAAGCTTATGTTCATGATTCATGTTTATGTTCTTTGGTGTTCTTGTGATTAACAACATACTACATCTTTTAACCAACTACATATGAAGTAAATAAGGATTATGAGAGTCTTACAACTAGCACAAAGGCTAGGGATGAACACAAGAGATGGTGATGACAAATGTAGAGGATAAAGCAATCAGGTGAGGTCCTTCAAGTTCCACAAGCTCCACACTTCGTTAGACACCTTCTTACACCTTTGGATGATCTTGGATTGAATGAACAAGACTTGGCAATGGTGGTGGTGTTGTTGTTGATTCTCGGCCGAGAATGGGAGAGGAGAGGGAGGAGAAGGGTGTGTGTGTTAGTGTGTGAGAGATGTGAGATTATGAACCACTAACTTCTTCTTATAACCACACTTAGGCTTTTACCCAATTGTTATTGTGTTCCATAATTACCAAACAAGATCTTCCACAATCTTAGGGAAATCAAGAAAGATCAAGGGTGGGCCACACCCTTGATGCCGTGAACAATGAGGGGGGGGGGGTATTGTGTAAGTTTAAATCATAGTTAGATTAAATAGTTAGAAGTTAAGTATAATGTTTAGTGTTTATGTGTAACATGTGTTATATAGTGTGTTAGGGTGTTCGGGGATCATAACTAGCTCAGAAACATTAAAACAATGCTTCTATTATAATTTTGGTGTTTCGGGTAGTGTCCGGTTGTTCGGTTAGATACCGGTTCGTTAAAGTGTCAAACTATTCCGTTTAGTGTTCTTTAAGTACCCTTTTGTGACACTTTTAATTCCCGACACTTAGGAAAGCATTCAGGACCATTTAGTCATATTTTTACATGAAACTAGCTTGTTAAATTGCTGAATTTTGCTGAAATATGCAGAATTCTGCACTTTATGTGGGTTTTAGGCACTTTCCAGCACTTAAACTATCACCTAGTGAAGCAGTTTTATGGTCCTTACTTCCCTACACTCCATGCTATTGTAGTACCTTGTCCCTGGCCCATACGGGGTCTCAAAACACTGCCTGTCTATGTACTGAACATTGTCAGCATTTTTCTGAGTTATCCGCTAACTGTGCTAGCTGTGCTTTGTGCATCATGTATGTCAATAAAGTTTGCATGTGATAATGAGATGGCGTTATGTAATATGTGATGCACATGTAAGTATGTTGCAGTAATCAGAAAGCAGTTTAAGTCATTAATTGTAATTCAGCACAGTCATTAAGCACTAATCAATATTAATTAATTGTACGGATACCTGTATTTTTTACGGTTGTCACAACATGAATGTGCATTTTCTAGGTTCTTAAGCAAAGTAGAACCCAAATCTGTCAAAGAAGCTCTAAGTGACCCAGACTGGATTCAAGCTATGTAAGAAGAGCTTGATCAGTTTGAAAGAAGCAAGGTATGGGATCTGGTACCCAAGCCAAAAGACAAATCTGTCATAGGCTCAAAATGGGTATTCAGGAATAAATCTGATGAGAATGGCATAATCACCAGGAACAAAGCAACGTTAGTGGTCAAGGGTTACCATCAACAAGAAGGTATTGATTATGACGAAACTTTTGCACCAGTAGCTAGATTAGAAGCTGTAAGAATTTTTCTTGCTTATGCTGCATCCAAGGATTTCAAAGTTTATCAAATGGATGTAAAATCAGCTTTTCTGAATGGTAAAATTGAGGAAGAAGTTTATGTGCAGCAACCAGAAGGCTTTGTTGATCCAAAATTTCAAAATCATGTTTACAGATTAAACAAAGCCTTGTATGGGTTTAAGCAAGCTCCTAGAGCATGGTATGAAACTTTATCAAACTTCTTACTCAATTCTGGGTTTACCAAAGGTACTACTGACACCACACTTTTCCTCAAAACACACAAAGGTCATACTTTGCTGGTCCAGATATATGTTGATGACATTTTATTTGGATCAACAAATGAAAATTTTTGTAACAAATTTCAAAAGTTGATGACCAGCCACTTTGAAATGAGTATGATGGGTGAGTTAACCTTTTTCTTAGGGTCACAAGTTAAACAAAGAATTGATGGAATATTTTTGAGTCAATCAAAATATGTGAAAACAATTCTACAAAAATACTCACTTGAAAACTGCTTTGTTTCAAAAACTCCCATGGCAACAGGGAACAAGTTAGATTCTGATAAGGATGGAATAATTGTAGATATTAAAACCTGTAGAGGGATGATAGGATCACTGCTATATTTAACTGCAAGTAGACCAGATATCATGTTTGCAACATGCTTTCTGGCCAGATATCAATGTGATCCCAACGAATCCCATCTAAAAGCTGTAAAAAGGGTTTTCAAATATCTAAAAGGCAAATCAGATCTTGGTCTCTGGTATCCTAAGGATACAAACCTTGAATTAATTGCATTCACAGATGCAGATTATGCAGGGTGCAAAATTGACAGGAAAAGCACATCTGGTGCTTGTCAACTCTTGGGAGTAAAATTGGTATGTTGGGCAAGCAAGAAACAAAACTGTGTTGCCACATCAACAGCAGAATCAGAATATGTAGCAGCAGCAAGTTGCTATTCAGAAGTGTTGTGGATGCAAACTCAACTGAAAGATTATGGAGTAACTCTGACAAGAATATCAATTCTATGTGATTCAAAGAGTGTTATTGCAATAACAAAAAATCTAGTTCATCACTCAAGAACCAAACACATAGATGTTAGATATCACTTCATAAAAGATCATCTGGAGAAAGGTAACATAGAAATGTATTTTGTTCCAACTGAAAACCAAATTGCTGATATCTTTACAAAACCTCTTGATGAAAAAAGACACAATTTTTTTATCAGCAAACTTGGCATGGTTAATTTAAATGATGAAGATTTTTCAGAAAACACAAGGACACAAATTGAAAACCAAATTGATGATCATCAAAGTTCTGATAATGAAAGAACAAATCAACTGGTTTCTGACAAAGCAATCCATCAATCTGATGGAACATCAGAAAATCTGATGAATCTTCAATAAATGATGATTTATCAGATTATTTGAGGAAATATCAGAATATCTGGTGAAATCACCAGAACTTCTGATATAAAATCAGAAACCAGGATGAAACATCAGAATAATTTGTAATCATCATAAATTTCCATCTTCATGCACATCCCACATATTGTATATATTCATATAGGTGTATAATTTGTTTTTTGTACTTTTTTTCTTTCTACTTAATTAAAAAAAACAAAAAGGGGGGAAAGTAACATGCATACTGATAAAATTCTATATAGCTGAGAAAATCAACCGTCTCTAGAATTTTTTTTTTTCAGATTATTGAATTTTATTTTTACTGCCAATGCATGCAACGTCATTTTTTCATAAGAAACTTAAGTGACACGTAGGCACTAAAATGATTAGGAGCTATGAAAGTAGCCGCCTAGTTATTAAATGCTTACTCACACATGGGGCTTAGTAGACTGTCACATTCACTGCAATAGATATCGTCTTAATTGAAGAGATGAAAATAAAAAAAAAGTTGCCTATTAATATCATTTATGAGGAACTATCACTTTCAACTATATATATTAACAACCTGAAAAGAACTTACCTCACACCAAAATCATCTCTTCAAAAGCCCTTCGATAGAATCTTCTTATCTTAAAATGGGTCGTCCAAAATTGATGAAAGCAACTCAATTCCCTCTCCCATTTCACAGACTTCATAATCTTAGATTAAGATCCAACTTGGAAGGACCTGCATGGGAGGACTGCAAGTTTGTGTATAATATGATCATGCGAAGTCCTTTGGGCTTTGCTGTATCATCACATGTCACCATTTATCCAAAACTTCTTCAAGAGTTCTGGTGGAACTCTGAAATCATTTTTAGTGGTACTTCCATGTGGATTGAGAGTGAGGTTATGGGGGTCAGAATTACCCTAAAAGAGGAAACAATTAGAAATGTCCTCAGACTGGGTAATGATCATGAAATCCAATTCCTGGATAAGGCAGATGTGCAACAGACCTTGACTGAAATGGGATATCATACATACAACTCGTCAAGGGCGGTTAGCAAATCTGGGTTTATACCACATTTCCAGTTTTTGGTAACACAACTAAGTGTCTGCTTCTCCAAGAAGATTGGACACTTCAACGAGCTGTCCAATAGGATGATGGAAGTGGTTCATGCTCTTGTACAGGAAAAACCTTACAACTATGCTAAGTTTCTCATGAGAGACCTAGTAGAAAACATCCACTACCGTCAACCTTTTCTGATCTACCCTCGATTCGTAACCAAGTGGATCACCAGTCAGTTGGACTTTGGAGGAGTGAGAAGCTGCTATCCAAGGGCCGAGCTGGTACTTCAAGAAAACATAAGTGAGCCCACCCTGGTGCCATCAACGAATCACACCGGTCGAATAACCAGTCTTTGGTTATATGTGAAGTGCATGTACAACGTGTTGGAGGAGGAGGAGGAGGAGTAGTTGTTGTTTATTTTTCTTTGTTGTGTGTTTTATGTTTTTTTATATATCAAGTTTGCTTTAATTTCTTTTCATTCATTTTTTTTAAAATGTGTCAATCGATCTAGGGGAACTAACACAACATGTATGATAAAAACAAGAAATATCTGGTGAAATTCAAATAAAATCAGACAGGATTTAGTGAAACTCATAAAATCTGATAATCAATCAGAAAATCTGGTAATTATTCAGAAAACTCATCAAGTCATACGAATCTGTTCATTCACCAGAAAATTTTCAAAGTAACCAGAAAATCTGACAATAAATTAGAAAATCAATTTTTTTATCAGAAAAATCTCTTGAAAGCCAGGGAGTTTGACAAATCTTCAGAAAAACATTGCCTTTAACCAGATTTAAAGAAACTTATGACCATCTAAAATTTTGAAATAAGTTTCTTTCAAAATATTTTTTTTCTGAGGACTGGAACAAGCTGTATGAAAAATACTTCCTGTATATCAGAAGAAAGGTGTGGAGTTCAGAACTGCAGAACAGCAATGTAATTAAAAATCTCAAAACTCTACTTATAACCTCTCATCTAAAAAAATATATATCAAATGAATTCTGATGATATATGAAGAAAATACAACTCTCAAAAGTTTTATTCAAAATTTTCTGATATATATCATCAAGAGGAAAACCTGGGAAGATACACAAACTCAGAAAAGGTTTCTATTGGACCTTTTTGAAACAAAAGGGGTCCCACATGGAGAAAAGGTGCAAGTTGGAACTTAGTGTTTATCTGCAAAATCATTGGAATCTCTAAGTCTCTTTAAAGGATTTACATTAAATTAGAGATAAACCAAAGGTTTTTCAAAAACGGTTGTTTCCTTAAAGGATTAAAACATCATTAAGGTGTCATTAACCACCTTGAATACAAACAACCCACGAAAAACACTCAAAAATCTCTGTATGTATACACTATAAATACCTCATTCAAAAACAGAGACTTCCATCTTCAACCTTCAAATTCAAAACCCTAAAACCCTTTTTCCGAAAAAAAAACCCAAATTCTCAATGGCAGGTATCAACATCAACATACCACCAATTGAACACTCTGTTCCCTTCATAACTGAAGCTGAATTTCTTCCATTAAAGAGCAACAATGAAGCAATGAATGATAGCATTGAAGAGTATGATACAAAGTGTCAAATTCTCATTGAATTTCTAACCAGATGCCCTATAGCTCAAGCTCTCATAAAGACCAGAGAGGTACCAGAATAACTCATACAACAAGTTGTAAAAACTCTCAAAGTCTCAAATCAACTCGAGCTAACAGCACATGTGTGGGGAAATATCTTTATTACAATATCACCGGAGAAAATAAGGGAATGTTTGGAACCACCCTTAAGCCAAAGCTATGAAGAAGCACCAGTAAAAGAAGATATGTTCTCACAACTTGATGCTGTAATGGGTTACAGGACAAAAATTTCAAAAATCAATGAATTCAAGAGAAACAAGCTACCTGCCTTCTGGCAAGTTTTAATGGAAATTCTGAACAAGTGTCTATCATCAAAGATTGGAGGTACAGATCAGATAAATAAGAATATTCTAACAATCATGTTCAGTCTCATTAGTGGGTTGAACATTGATTTTGGAACATAAATATTTATTATGATCAGAAGATCAATTCTGACTAACACTGGAAGAATAGATTCACATCTACCCTTTCCCAGATTTTTGTCAATCATAATTTCTGATGCCTTTTCTGAAAGGAACCTAGAAATTCCAGCATCAGAAAATATGTGGAGAATAGAAATTATGAGACCTTGGACTGCCGTAGGATCTTGGAAGTCAGATTATGATGTGCTTGCTCTATCAGAAAAAGTGATGAATCTGATACCAGAAGATTCACCATACAGAGCAGAATATCTGAAGATGTTGAACAAAAGGCCAGAAAACAAAGAAGTTTTTGAAAGTGTGTCCCCCATGGAGCATGATGCACAAGAATCAAGCACACCAAGAATGGAACAGCAGGGTGAATCTGATCCTCATCCAGCTGATGAAGATGTGAATATGAGTCCTGTAGCAAAAGAACATCATGCTGAAATCTCACATATGGGAGAAACAGGTGCACAACACTCCAAACTAAACTTGTTTCATTTCTCTGAGAGTGATTCTGATGAATCAATTCAAGGAAAATATGAAATTTTACATAGAGGCACTATTTCTGCAAAACAAAATGTGAGTGAAACCAAGAACCCATTTTCTGAATCAGATTCTGAGGAGGAAAATGTGGTGGCAACAGGTGGAGATCAGTCTACTGATCAAGGAAACCTGGATGAGAAAACTAAGACTTTCTCAACAACTCATAGAGAACCTGAAAAGGTTCAAGGATATGTGGAAAACCAGAACTTGAATGTGTTTCAATTTTCTGGTGAGGATACAGAGAATTTGGAATTTTCCAATCCTCTTAACCTCAGAACAGCAGAGAATGTGTTTTCTGTTGGTGTTAGAAGGGGAACATCTGTTGTTTCTCCTATTTACCAAGGACATCAATCTATGTCACCTAAACAACTTCACAAGGAACTTGAAGACACAGCTGCTACTGAGAAAACAGCCACATAAGGAAAACTTGATCTGATACTAGAAGAAATCAGAAATCAAAAGTCAGATATCAAGGTTTTATCAGAAACTGTCAAAGCTGTGCAGAAGCAAACAGAAGACAATGCTGCAGCCCTCAACAAACTGCAAAAGTCATCAGAAAACAGAGAGAGCTCATCATAATTCGAGAAGGCTCTCAAGGAACTGTATGATATCAAGAAAAAGATGGCTGAGGTTGCAACTGCAAGAGAAAGCTCAAGTTCAGGAAAGATTCTTGAAGAAATACAGTTCCTCAGAGCCAACAACAGCAGCATGGCTGAGGCTTTTGAGAAGCTGTTGATGGAATTGACTGCACAAAGAAGTCAAGAAAACCAGGAGTTTCAGAAAATGAAGAAACAAGAAGAAACAAATACTCAAATTCTCACTAATGTTCATTTGTTAGTAGAGAGATTGCAGTATAATGTTGCTAGATTAGCAAAAGTTGATCTTCATGAACTGAAAGCCCCAATTCCACAAGAAAGACAAACAAGAGGATCAGAAACTCCTCAAAAACAATCAGAAACCATTCAACAAGATCAAACCAAACAAACAGAAACTTCAACAGCTCAAAAACAGAAGCAACCCATGGGTCCACCTCCAGATAAACAAAAGTTACTCATGGGTCCTCCACCAAATATCCCAAAGCCAGACACATCAAGGGTCCAGCAGAAAGAACATGTTCCAGTTCAGCCATCTTCTACAGCCATCACAGGAGATACAGAGTTCAGCATAAAGATGGATACAAAAGAGAAGAAAAGAATGGAACATGAAGTGACTTCCTCAAAAAGGCCAAGAAAAGAAATGATAGAATATTCAGATGGGAACATCAAAGAAATGGATGTGCTGAAAGGTGATTTACACACTATTATGTACCCTGAAGAACATCTAAAGCATTACTACTGGAAAGGTCCAGAAGACAACCCAAAGAGACCACTCTCTCCATTGACTAAAGGAATTGTTGAAATCAGAAACAATGGAGGCTGGGAAATTCTGCACAAACACATGACTAATCCAATAGTATTTATTGAAAGAATCGATACTTTGACCACTGGAGGAGGCATCTTAGGTAATGAAGGACAAAACAAGTATACCTTGATCAGAAAAGATAACAGTGAACAAAAGGTTACTGATGCAAATCTGGCTGATGATATTCACCCAATGGGCATAGTCAAAATGAAGAATATCATTGATAGAGAGAAAAGTGGTTCAGTTGTGATAAGAAGAGCCCTTGACAGCCTCAAAAGTGCAGGAGCAAAGCTATACAAAAGGGCTGCACTGGCAGACTTTGATCTATGTATCAATTTTGAGTACAACAACAAGGTAATAATACCTCCTCCCAACACCAGAATTTCAGCTGAAATTCCTTCTAAACTTGTGAGAACTGGAGCAATCTTTGACAAATCAGAAATGTGTGTAGTCTTCAAAGATGTGAATGATGAGAAAGCTCTATTCAGAATCAGTGAAATATGCAGGTATTCAAATCAAAATCTGAAATATATAAGGAACTGCATGAATGAAAAACAAGAGCAGCTCAAGAAGAAGGGAAAGAACAATGAACAGCTGAGAAAAACAATTGAAGAATGTATTGAAAACTGGATGGAGTCAAGAGGATGGTATAAAGAAATGTACAAGGAAACTCAAAAGGCAATTGATCACAAGAAAAAGCTGAAACCAGGAGACAAATACAGAAGTGGAGTGAAGATCAATTAATGAATTGATGAGATTAAAATTTTGTTTTTGAACAATATTTTATTTTTGTCTGATTTATGGTTGGTTTGACTATGTTCTATGTTTCTGAACTTAGTTGTTTTGATTTTTTCTTTCAAGAAGCAGTTAAAAGTTGTTTATGTTATAGAGATAGTTCATTTTCTTACAATACTTAGGGGAAACTGTTAGGAAACTTTATTTGTAAGTATTGAAGAAAATCACAATCAACTGGATCTATGAAGAGATAACAGTCCTGAAGATCACAACAAGAAGAAGAAGATTGGATAGGACAACTGAAATGCACAACATCTACTTCAAAGAATCACAAGTTGATCAAGAGCTGAATTGGATTATCAGAGAAGGTCATTTCTGATGGATCTGATGAAATATCATCAGTTTCTGACGATTCTGATCATCAGGATTTTTCTGATGATTTGTTCACCAGAATTTCTGATGAAGTGGTTTATTAGAAATTCTGATGAAATACCCCACATGTCTGAAATCAACTCTATCCTGCCACACTTACCGAAGCAAGTTGACATTATTGGATATCATGATGAAAAAGGCAACTTGAACGTTGGATTCAATGAATATGTCAAATGGATACTTTTTGCAGGAGTTATTGCATGAATAAACTATTGTTTATTCATGCACCCAGCCTTCTATAAATAGAAGGCTCAACCAGCAGAAGATAATTGAGTTTGAAGCTTAGCATTCACACATACATCAAAACTCCATTGCCCTCTCACCCATAGAATTCAAGATTCATTTGTATTAGATAATAATCTTACAATCACCTTGTAAACCATTTTGTTTCAAAGTGATATAAACTTGATAATTCTGTAGGTCTTGTTTCTGAAAGTCTGATTTCCATTTCCGCACATCTTTTTCACATCTATTGAAATCACTTGCCATATTACGTGAAAAGAAGTTGTTCAGGCCATACTGGGTCCAACAAGCTGTTTGTTATTAAAATCAAAAGTCTATAAAGCGCATGGGTTAAACGTGTCAACTTGTTAATTCTTACCTCTGAGTGACCTTTTAACGATCCCGAGAGTTTGTAATACTTCATTATACTCTCACGTATATCGGATAATGACTTCGTGGAGTTTCGATGCAAATAAGTGATTGAAGTTGTAATTTCCAAGAAATAGGGATTAAATGCGTCAACAAGAGAATCTAGTACATTTCGGGTGATCTCGTAACAAACCGAGAGCTTAACGGTGTTTATTTTATGACCCAAGACTCTTAAAAGTTAACTATGGGGGTTAATAGTGCAATAAACGAAAGTTATTTAAACTTAATAAGGACCAGGGACTGAAAATGCAAAGTTTACAAACTTTTTACCGGAATCAAAGATCCTCGCGGGGCGCGTAAGCTTCCTCTGATGTAACACCTCGTAAATTTATGTCCAATAATATATCGACACGTGTCATGAGCATTAAACGTGTAAAGAATACTTTAAAGGGACTAAAGTTGACAAACAAAGAAAGTATGTGAATAAAAGGATTCAAAATGTTAACACCGGATAAATATACTTTACAATAACCCTACACGATGTTTATGCCCTTAAACGGATGAATTATGGATCATACGAAGCTAATTGTGGAAGAAAGTGAGAGATTACAAACTACAGGGGTTAAATGTGTCAACATATTTAAAGTATACCTCTGAGTGACCTTTTAGCGAACCCAAAGCTTTGTAACGATAAATTATACTCACTAGAATAAGTGATAAAAATTTCACAAGGTTTCGATAAAGTATGAGAAAGTTATGTTAACATTCGTATACGGGGGGTTAAAAGCATCAATGTTGAAATTTATGACTTTTCGGGTGAGCATAAAGTTAACCAAGGACTTAACAATGTTTGGTTATGTCTTGGAGCCCTTAAAAGTCAAGTTAGAGGGTTGAAAATGCAAGAAATAAAGTTAAAATCACGTTTGAAAAGGATCAGGGGCCAAAATGTAATAAATGAAACTTGTTTAACTTGTTCCCGGCCCTCATACAGGCCGCGTAAGACCTTAAGGGTCCTTACGCGGGCCGCGTCCAACCTGCAGCGACAGAAAAACACAGGCAGGTGCCTGTTAAAGCTATTAACCGACTTATGAAGCTTGTTTTGCATACCAGGGGCTGGCCCAATGGTATTTCATGCAATAGGGGCACTTGTAATGATCTGGAATCATGCATAGACTTATTTGGAATGATCCTAAGCAATCAAATTCCCTATATAAGAAATTATAAGTAGCAACATTGGGCACTTGCACTTGGAAACTTTCACAACTCAACTTCTGGAGATTCCTGGAGCTCAAGCACACTTCCTAGAGGTCATTAGTCGTGCATAGGACTTCAGTAAGTGTCTTTAACCTTTCTTAATTCAGTTTTACTTAGTTAATTAACCTAAAGTCAAACCGTCGTAATTAGAGTTTGACTTCGTGATTATTCACAATTTGTCTAGTCAAATCTCAAATTGAAAGTACCTATGAGTTGGTAATTATGTGGGTAATAAACCCTTAAAAGGGCACCCTCTGATTCCCACTCTAACTAGGTCAATTGTCGGGTCAAACTTGATTAGAAAAAGTCAACAGAAAGCAATTTTTCAAATAAACGCATAATTAACAATGTAGAAGCCATGCAACCTGTTTTGTCACTCATATAACTTGGTAATTAATGTAAGAACATGTCTAAGCATGTTCAACCCGACAATTTTCAGTTTAAGCTCGGTTCGGAACCGAAAGTCGCAAAAGTAGACTTTTGCTTTGACTTTCAGTTCTGACCCAATGTAGCATGTTTTAGAAATGCCCTAGAGCTTTATTAGGACTAGGTTTCATGTTAGTATAACCCTCTGTGATTATAAAACTTGGTTCATTAGTTATCCGATTCATATGCATGTTTCCGTTAAATTCTTAAATGTTGACTATTATGCCCTTTTGACCTTAAAACGTGATTTTTGAAAATGTAAAAGTATAGAAACCTTAGTTACTGATTTATAAACTTGTCCCTAAAATTTGACATCAGTTTGAGGTCTAGATTAGGAGTTATGCTCATTAGCGTAAATGAAAAGCTTTTTATTAATTAAACGGCGTAATTAGCCTATAGCCTATCTAAACCCAATTTTTAATACCAAACTTTGTACCCACTGATGTAAAATAATATTTTGGGATTTTTGAAGATTTTTATTTATTTTTAGGCTGAGCATAACATAAGGTTCTAGCTTTGATTCGGTTATTGTCGGTTTTGCCCTTTTGGCCTATAAAATGAGTTTTACAAATCCGTTTGATACCAAACCTATTTCTACTGATCTAATATGATAAATAGAATATTTTAAGCCTTCTGGAATAAAAAAAATATCAGCTTTCATTATAAAACCCGGAAATCGCTTAAAACCGTCTTTTTACGCGTTTTTAATGCATAGTATGTATTAAAACTATTTTAAACATATAAGACTTAATACCTACTGATATAACTTATTAAATTAAGTATTTTTACTGATTATATCAGACCTGAAACTCAGATTTATATTAAATCTCTTTTATAACCTTTTAAATGACCAAAATACCCCTACGGGGCATAATTTGAGTTTAAATCCATTTTGGGCATAATAGAAGATATCTTACTGATGTCACAACATATTTAAGGCACTCTTATGGTTACCCGTTATGCATTTTTCGCGTTCGGTTTGGTTTATGTAACTAGTTTGCATAAATTGACCGAAACGGGTCAAATCTTATCATTTTTGTCTCAAAATCCAGAATATGTTTAGTTTACCCATATTACACAAGTCTACAAACTTTTCGGGTCTAAATCACATTCTATTCCGGTCTTCGCTTATTCGTGCGTTTGAACCGTATCTTCCTTTAAAACTAACAGGTCTAAGTTTAGGCTTAGTTAAAGACCCCCCGTTAGGAACCTTCGTTCCAGATTTGGAGACCCGGTAAAAGCTACTCGCACTTGCTGTTTGTGATTATTACTTGCTCAGGTAAATACTTTTAACTTATTTTCCCTATACGGGCTTGGGGTACGGTATATAAAATACCGCTTGGTCGGGCATTGAATTTTTAATTGTACGAAGGTTAATTTATTGATATGACCCGTTTAAATTGTTTTATTTGCTTAAAGCCTTTGGGGGGTTAATGACCATGTCCCGGATATCCTTGGCATCATTCATAGAAATGGCCACGACCTAAGCACGGGGTGTAGGCATACACCCGCCTGTGCATATATAAATAAAAAGGTATAACCGCCGGTTTCGAGAATAACTCACCGCGGGACTATATCATGTGGTGTGTCTATTAATCTTTAACCCGGTGACAACCCGGGCTACTGAACGTATAACGAACGTGTAATTCTTTTACAAGTTTATATATAAATAATTATCCCAAGTTATAAAATGTTTTGTGCCTTGTGCATTCAAATCAATTTTTCTAAACCTTTTCAAAATGAGTCAGTTAATTGTATTTACCAGTGTAAACTGACGTATTTTTCCAAAAAGACTAAGTGCACAGTTACCCCTTGTATTTCCCATGAATGCACGGAAATTTACATGCCATATCCCTAGGTTTGTAAGTATAATTGGCATGTTCAGACTGCACATGCGGGTTTCGCTAATCCACTTGACAAGATATAACTTGATGTCTTGTTGTTTCACCATTCTCATCTTCTTCCTCGAACCCTCTTCCCCACACTTATTAATTTGAATGCTTGATATGGGGAGAGGTTCGGTACACACATTCATCTCATCAGACTGCTCTGCCTCCTCATCCTCACACACCATCTGATCCACCAGTGACTCTTCATCATATAAAGGATTCATTGGTGCGGTATTATCCTCCACAACCTCCTCCTTCATGTGAGAATACTCTCTAATATCATCAGGTAATGGTGAAAGGCGTTGCTCTATTTCTATCTTCATTTTTAAATTCTGACACTTAGAAACTAAACAGTTGATTCGATCTTCATTGGAAAGGTTGGATGCTGATAAATACTGCTCGAGTTTGGACAAACTCGCTTCCAACATAGCAAGCTTTTTCTCCTCCTCGGTCTGATAAGCATACACACCCTCGGGCTTAGAATATTCCTCGGGATGATACTGTCAGTGTGACAACCCTCACCAAATCAGGTATCCGTACGAATTAATTAATATTTAATTAAAGCTTAATTACTGTGCTTGCTTACAACTGTGGTTAAACTGCTTCTTGATTTCTGATACATACATACTCATGCATCACATTTTATACTGTCACTCTATTATTTACACACAAACATCAGTGACAACCTTGATGCACAAAAGCACAGTGAGCTCACTATACGGATAACCCGGTAAACATGCTGACATAGCCAGCATCAGACAGGCACTGTCTCTAAGGCCAGTATGAGCCGGGAATAGATTACTACACTAGTAGGGAGTGTAGGGAGGTGAGGATTGTAGAACTGCATCACTAGGTGATATTTATAGTGACCGGATGTGCCTAAAACATACTTTAACTACAAAATTCTGCACTTTATTACCAAAATTCAGCATTTAAGTTAACTAGTAAAGTGCAAAAACATGGGAAAATAATACTAGACGCTTTCCAAAGTGTCAGGAATTCATTGTGTCACTAAAACAGATATTAACGACACTTTAAATGCTTATTTAGCACTTTAACGGAACGATGCCCAACTGAACAACCGGACTTTACCCGGAACATAAAAATAATGTCAATAACATTGTTTTTCCTTTTCTGAGCCAGTTAGGGTCCCCGAATACCCTAACACCCGTTATATTACATAACACACTAATACACTAATCTAGTTACCTAACTAAACAAACTAGATTACCTAACTAAACTAGTTGAAAACCAACTAAATACCCACCCTCCATTGAACCGAACGGTTCCCCAAGGGAACACACACCACTCATTGTTGATTATTTTATTTGCCATGTCTTGAATCTAGAGAACATATTACCCTATAGGTATTAGAAGATAATGGTCTTTAAATAGACTTGATGGACAAGAGCATTACTTTCACTAAACCCCTAAAAAATTTTGCACTCTCCCTCCCTCTTGTCTTGCATACGGCCGAGAGCTCACACCCACATCCACCCACTTTCAAATTTTGATATTATAATTCCATCTACACACAAGTGTGTTAGAGTTCATACGAGGAGACTCGGTGCTTACGGAATCGCAAGGACCTCTCTACACAGCTATTAACCACCTTGTTTTCGCCTAGATTCTTCCCTAGCCTTGAGCTAGTTGTAAGTGCTTCTAAACACTCTCTTGTTCTTATTTAAAGTGGTTAATGAGCGGTTTAACGGATAAAAATCGAGAACACTAAAGATTAAAACTAAAAGACTTGATAGTATGATGAACTAGTTGGTTAAAAAGGAACTAGTGGTATAAATCATGATAAATCTGAAATAAACAAACCATAATCTGCTGTAACAGACTCATGATCTGATTTTAATCATATTATAAAGGTTGGCGAACGTATGGGTGCGTTTTAGTAACATTTAACCTTCAAACAGCAAGCTGATCTGCACTTTCAGCCGACTTTAACTGGCTGTAACAGGTCCTTAACTAAACAAAAAGTGTATTTTCTGAAGTCTAGATATATGTACTATGAAATACGGTTCTAATGGCACCGGAATCATAATTTTTGGACTTCGTTTACTATGTTTAAGGTGTCGTTTTGTAACAGCAGCTAGAGCTGCATTTTTACAGCAGTAAATGGGAGTTATGTTTTCCGTCATAACTCAAATTTCGTGTAGAGTTAAATCATGAAATTTTTACTGTAGATGACCACCGATGTATTTGTAATTATCCCACTGGAATTTCGTAAATCAGACTTACGATGAAGTTTAAATAAATTATTCCGTGGACTGTGGTCAGAAAAAGATAAATCTGATTTCGGTCCGGAAAATGATTTTCTATAAAATATTGGTGATGATTTGGACCCCGATATTTTTACACAATAATTTTTGGTTCGTATAAGACATTTTATAAAAATTTGGGAATTTTTGGAATAAGATAATTATTTTATTAAAATACTCGAAAACGGCCCAGTTTTGTATAATAAAACTGAAACGATATAAGTAGTGTTTTGCATGTCTGAATGACGGGTTGGTTAATTGAGAACTGATTGAATGATTTTACAAAAGAAAATGATACGCTAGTAAGCGTGGACGCCTCCGTTTACAAAGGAAACTCTGGCGAAATTTTCCAGAAAATATAACACTTAGAAATGTTTTCGGTGACAAGTGTTATAAATATATTTTTAACTTGTTTTCAAAATATAAATTTCGCCATGATTTTTATTACGAAATAACCAAGTGTCGGAGGTGGATTTTCGTAAATAAAACTTGTTAAATATATATATTGAGAATATATATTTCGTAATAAGACGCTTGTGTGCTTACGTGATTATTTTACGAACTAGAGATATATTATTTTTGGGGTAAAAATAATATTACTTGGAAATATATATATTGGGGAATATATTGACGTATTTTTATAACACACCGGAATACAACGCCGAAACATGGCAAGATATACCAATACAAGAAATACGAATACACAAGTACGAGATACTCCCATCCTTGGGAAGGAGAGACTAATACGAATACCTGAGAAGTCTTAATACATAAATATCGTATAAACAATTATTCCAAAACCAAACATAATCATTATAACTTGGAATAATACCAGAAACGTAACTCAAAAACATAAATAATAAGACAAGGCACGACCCGTCCGTTTAATAGACATTAGACCATTGTAGGTAGTCGTGTTTGCTGTGGAGATTTGGGTTACGAATCCGAAGACGCAATACTGTGAGTTCATGTCCCCCCTTTTCTCTTAACTGTTTTCAGTTTTTATACTTCGGGGGTGAAATACATGTTACATTTACTACAAACGTTTTATACATGGTATGATTAGCTAAGGAACTTACTGCTAGATCACGTGAATGGATAGGCTATTATCGTAAGACCATTAATCCTTGTATAAGGACTGAGAGGCATGAGTGATAGATCTATCGGGTGTTGCGAGCCCCACACATGCGCCAGCGTGTGGCTGCATGTGGTGACTATGTCGTTCCGCCGGAAGGACCGGTATGAAATACGCGTTACAGGTTTGAGTGCTTCCTAGGCCATGTCACTTATTAATGTATTAGCTACACATTAATTGATCTCTTTTTCCTTATTGCTACATACCAAGAACATACATTCATACAGACATGTTATAAAGGTTTATACATACTCACTTACACATGAACTCGCTCAACTTTATGTTGATTTTTCAAACTACATGTATTTCAGGAAACTAATGGATCTGGCACGGTATGCACGTATTTTCAAGCTGCGTTTGAATAAAGAAGTCATCCAGGGTTTAGAAGGTGTAACCTCTTCCTGGACGGGTTACATACCCCTAAACCTAGTATTGTTTAAAGTCTTTTGCTAAGTCTTTATAAACTCAATTAAATCAAGTTAAGGTTTGTAACTTATTTTGTGATTGTTGAAAATGGGATTTTTCTAACTTTATTAATGGATGAATATCTCATGTTTTTATCATATAGCATTGTTATGATTGTTGCTATGGTATTAAGAAGTCACACCAAATAAACCCACGCTTCCGCAAAGCCAGGGTGTGACAGCTTGGTATCAGAGCCTCGATCATAGCGAACTAGGATTCTTTCTCGAGTCTAGACTATGATCATCAGGGCTCTCACGAAAACTTTTTCAAACACTTTTACATTGCATACACCATACGTCCAGATCCAGGGCACAAGACCTTTTTACAAACAAAAAGGCACAAATAAACTTTTCAAAACTTATAGTCCAGTCGGGGAGACTGGGGAAAAATTCGGTCTAAGAGGCTGAGGGAGTAGTCTAGTGGGACTAGGAGGCTCGGTCTGGGAGGCTGAGGGGGTAGTCTAGTGGGACTAGGAGGTTCGGTCTGAGAGGCTGAGGGAGTAGTCTAGTGGGACTAGGAGGCTCGGTTTGAGAGGCTGAGGGAGTAGTCTAGTGGGACTAGGAGGAGCAATCTGAGAGATTGGGAGATTTTAGTCTGAGAGACCAGGAAGTTAGTCTGAGAGACTGAGAATTCAATCTGAGAGATTGGGAGATTTTAGTCTGAGAGACCAGGAAGTCAGTCTGAGAGATTGAGAATTCAGTCTGAGAGGCTGGGAGGATAGTCTGAGAGACTAGGAGGATCAGTCTGAGAGACTAGGGAGTTCAGTTTGAGAAACTGGGAGGATAGTCTGGGGAAGACTAGGATGATTACTTGCTTACATTAATTGCGACTTACATGCTTATTTGATTTAATGTTGATGCACGTGCATACGTGGTACTTATTCACATACACTAATTGTTAGTAACTACTATGGATATACATGTTACGCACCGGCACATATGTCACTCTAATTAGAGAACGAGTTATCAGACATTGATAACCCTACGACCACCGCCACAAATAATGAGACTACATCTGCGCCAGAGACAATTACGTCAGATAGTGAGGGTGATCCTGATATGCTGACTAAGAACGAGGACGACTTCTAACAGCCCGTGCTACCAGATTTTGGTGATACTTCATCTTTGCTGATGGTTTCTCTGACAGGAATCTTTCTGTCACCCTTGTTTCAATCCATGACCACTCCATCACAGGTCATCCCAATGATGGACACACCATGGCTCCAATCCTCGATGATGCGCCTCCTGCAGGCATCTCTACTGAAGGTTGGCTACTCAACAAACAATATATGACTACGTTGGCATGCTTATCGATGGTCCTCCTGCTGACGCCCATGACGATAGAAAATTAGACGAGGACACTGTTACTAACTTCACTTCTTAAGACCCCTGTTAACAAGCCATCCTCTGATTCTAGCATGCATTCAGACTCCTTTGAGTCTGTGATACCTGCAACCTTACAAACAGCTGGAGTACAACATTCTACTACTGACACGAGACGACGATGACATGGCTGCTGCTCTATCACCTGCTCGAGGCACCACACCGTTACACGACCCAGGGCCTGCTGCTGAGCTAGCTTCTGCACCTTTTGAGTCAGCCTGATGTTGCAACTGCTGGTCCTACATCCTTGCTTGATTGTGACCCTGATACTTTTGGTTTACTAGACATTGCACCCCTACTATCTAACCCAGTACCAGCACCTGAAAATCTCCTCATTGGTTGAAACGTTTGTTTTTGCATCCATAACCGCTGATATTGCTCCTTTCCCCTATGGAGACCGACGCCCATTGCACTGGTATACTTATCATTTCCTTTCCGGACTTGCTCGTACCCCGAAAGAGTACTCCAGGTCGGCACCAGCATAACGATCCGTTTTGCTACAACAGCATTTTCTACGGCCTTACAGGCCGCACCGCTTACTTCTTTCACCTCTACATCACTGTACGAGCCGATTTGATGGATCCTATAAAACCCTATGCATATTTGAGACCTTTACCTCATGTGATGGAGGCCACATACGAGATAAGTTGATCCTGTAACACCAACTACAGTTTGAGGATATGAGTCGCAGAATGTTGGAGCTTGAGCTGACGCCACAATTGGCAACTTCAAATGCAAAACATTACATAACCGAAAACATGATTTAAGTGACTACATCACAAGACAGCATATTGTCTGAAAAGTTTATGTAAGACACCCCGTCCTCCACCCTGTCTATTGCCAGCATACTTTGATTCGTCACATACATCAAGGTTCCTTTTGCGCTCTCGACCGTTGCTATTACACCGTTCCCAGGATTCTGATACTTATTTCTTTACTATCAGGCGGCAGATTAGTTAACTACTTCGATATATATATATATACAAGCTCGAGGAGGAGCTTACGCATGCTAGCAGTTACCTTTCTTTCCTCCTCCACCTCAGTCGCCAGTATAGTTGGCTTCTGGATTATGCGGATCGCATTGCATTTGGGTAGGACATCTATGATAAGCCGAGATTGTGGAAACTTCTGAAGACCACATCTGACTACGTAATTTCGATACACTAATATATTTAACGGACAAGGGTAGGGTGACCCTGTGTCCCTTTTGATATGATATACTTTGTAAGACAATGCAATTTCGGTCGGAGAATAATGAGAGCCAATCATCAAACATGCGACAACACTTTGTGGCCAATAACCAATGAAAACTCAGTCGCTAGGTCTTCGCTAAGCACGTCATTGATCTATGTGTGTGTGCTATAATTATAATACTACGTGCTTACTTGCTATGCTCTCATTAAACATAATTACCAAATTACTTGGTCATACTATGATTATACTATTATTTGATTGGTTGATATGGTAACCTGTTATGTGTATGTACTTATGACCACTAAACAACCAAATGCACGCACGAAGCAAATTAGACCTGACCTAACCGACCATCTTCTAGGAAGATGTCAACTCAAGGGAACACCGATATCAACAACCCTCTACCGACAACAGAGGCAGAAATGCAAAAGCGCCTCTTACAGGCCATCGCATGGTACGAGGCCCGTCGCTCCAATTGCAGCGGAGGTACCTCGGGAAATAATCCCCCCAACGGCTGCACCTACAAGCAGTTCTTGGACCACAAAACTCGAGAGTTCGACGGCACTGGGGGTGCCTTAGCCTTCGTGCGCTGGGTTGAAAAGACAGATTTTGTTTTGCGATTGAGCAAATGTGACCCCGAACATCAAGTCAAGTATATAACTGGACTATTGGTGGATGAGGCCCTGTCATGGTGGAACCATCAAGTTCGGACAATGGGCGAGACCGCTGCGTATGCTATGACGTGGGACGAACTGAAAGATCTGATGCGTAAAAGATATTGCTCGAGGGCAGAAGTCCAGAAGTTGGAAACAGAACTGTGGAACTTGAAAATGGAAGGACCAAAGATAGTGGAGTATGTGCAGAGATTTAACGAATTATCACAAGTTGCCTTACTCCTGGGGGCACCAGAGTTTAAGAGAATTGAATAGTTCATAAGGGGATTGGCACCTCAGAATCTAAGCCTGGTAACAACATCAAAACCTTCAACGATAACCGAGGCTATCAACATAAGCATAGCACTCACGGAAGAAGCAGTTAGACAAGGAGAATTTTCCACTACGGAGGAGAAAAAGGAGACTGCTATAGAGGCATCTGGGGATAACAGGAGAAAGCTCGCAAATTTCAAGATGGTTACTCGGGTAAGTAACAAGAAGAAGGCCAAGAAGGGAAAAGATTACAAGGGTATCCTACCTAAGTGCGACAATTGTTTACGTTATCATGTCGGGCGATGCAAATATGGAAATTGTGGTATCTGTGGCAAGGTGGGACATGTCAAGGAAACTTGTTGGCAAAATACTGAACATAGTAATGGGGGCCAAGACGGTAGTGAGAATCACGAAGGGGGCAACGACAATGATAATTACCAAGGCAGAATGAGCGATAAACAGAAACGTGCTCGAGGTTGTTTAAACTGTGGAAGCAAAAGGCATTTCAGAAGTTATTGCCCTAAAAACAATCAGGCACAAGGATGAAAGCTCCCATCGGAGCTAGGGAGATATGCCAGGGAATCCAAGCATGGATATCGGTACATCCCGAATTACTTAATATTATGCAGCTGTATTGCCAAATACTGTTGCAAATTTTACGATTCGCACTTCTAGAGTTCGAGAGCATAATTGGTTTAAGTAGCGAGTAAGTAGATATTCCAGTACCCATTAGAACTAGCTTAGGGGAAGCTAGTGGATGCCAACGAAGTAAGTGGAATCGACAAGATAGAACCCGGAGAGCGTAAGTTTACGCTAGATCTATTGCCAGTCGAGTTGGGAAGCTTCAACGTGGTAATTGGATGTATTAGTTGGCAAGCGATCAAGCGGAGGTTGATATCCGCACCTCGATGATGACTGAAGGAACGATCGTGACTCACGAAGCAGGATACGCCACCACCGATCACGAATTACTTAAGGCACGAAAGTTATTGTGGGAAGGATGTGTTGTTCCTTGGCTCATGTCAGGGACAGGAGGAGCCGAAGAACTAAAACTTAAAGATAACCCTGTGATCGGAGAATATCCTGAAGTCTTCCTTGAGGACTTGCCGGAATCGTCTCCTCAACGATTAGTCGAATCTCGCATCGATTTAATTCTAGGCACCGCACCTGTAGTCGATGCACCGTAGCGACTTACACCTTCGGAAATGCAAGGATTGACAGTGCAACCTCGGTGGTTGATAGAGAAGGAAGATAACAGACCAAAACTTTTGTTTTGGATAACCTCAGTTCTGCTCGCCAAATGAAAGGACGAATAACTTTCAAATGACCGGGAGTCGGACGAGCTAGCCAACCAGAGTCGGTGGCTCTTGCTGAGGACTAACTGACTGTGAGGACCCAACTACTATTACACGACTGGTCGACAATCGAGCGTCGTTAGCAGTGAATTCAAGGAGAAAGTTCACCGATGAAAATTGTGGGACAATGACTAGTTCTTAGACGTACACAAAAACGGTGCTTCCTACACAAAGTCACCAAACCGGATCCACACGAGACACGAAATCTGGAGGAATTAGAAAACATATATTTAGGGCCTTGGAAACCCAGGTCCAAACTCGTAAGGGTTTTTATTTAGGAACCATATCTGTCAACTCAATCAACCATCATTTACATGTCGCATATGCCAGTTCCGTTGACCCAAACAGAGAGTACTTGGATTTCTTTTACTTCTGGCGAGTAGATGTTTGCAGCTCTACTCCCCTTAATGGTAGTTGCATCACAATAATTTTCTCGCTGAGAGCGAACACACATTTGCTTAGATATCTGGTCATCTCTTCACTTTAGCAGATACTCGTTGTTCCTTTTCTTGGAAACTTACCTGACATACATGCATCATTTGCTATGCATGTGATTTCGTTTTGAACAAACACTTCATTGGGATTTACATATTATTTGCTAAACCTAATTACTGATTCCTGATTCGAGTAACCTACATTATTGTTATTGTTGGCTCTTTTGTTACCGAGCCAACACACTTTCTTGAAACTGCTTTCTTTCAAGTTACATTCATGGTTTATTTTGCTACCATGCCGAGAATTCCTTGTTGATGCATACATTTATTGTCGGGTTACGTTGAAACCAAGTTCAATTGCTTGAACTTATCCAGTTCACAGGTTTAACTTGAAACGTTATATGATGTATTGGGAGCATCATATTCAACTATTTTTGCAGAGATTCTTTCATTTCGAGTAGTAGTAGATTTGGTTGGTCTACGACTCCACTGAAACGTTTGATTTGTTTCGATACCTTGCGGTGATATTTTCACAAAATTGAAGCTTGCGCTAATTTGGTTACTCACTTCGTACACAGATTTAATTCCCTATTAAGTTGTTAACAATCCATTTTGGATCTTCACGATCAAAGCGGTATCGACACAATTGTGTGTTAAGGCAATGGTACATATATTCATTTCATAAGCACAATGTACCTCCTAACGATTCTTTCGTTGTCAATCAAATGCCTTGCGATACTTATTACTTTTCATCTTCGATTGGGAACAGTGGTCCTTTGATGTTCCGTATTTAATTGGAAACTCTATAACATGGTATAAACCAAATCTTCAGATTGCCTCAGTACACTTTCATTTGATTTCAAACGCGGTGAACTTGTTCAGTCACCACTATTATTGGGTAATGCCATTACGACACCTTGTGGTGTCATCATAAACTTGTAGCTTGTGCTAACCATGGTAACCGTTTTACACGAGACCACACATACTTTTGTTTGATTTATCATTTAAACATTTCTGATGCAACTACGAATCAAGACAATGATACACCAGATTCGCGTGTATTCCATTCGGTGTATCTTCACCATTCAAAAATGTCAACACACTAAACCTTACCAGACATTTATTCAGGAGTTGACAGATCATTTTACTATTACTTTGAGTTGTTGCTTTTGAGTTCATATAGCGGGTGCTATGGTTTGTGAAAACTCGGTTGCATATTGCAACCGAGCGATTAAAAATCTTATTAGTCAAAACTCCACTTTTGTGGAACCCCTGCTAGCTGGATTACACTAGACTATACGTCAAATGCGTCTTGTACCTTTCACACCCAATGCTAGCAGCACACACCTTTCAACCCTAGGATTCAGGTTGTTATATATTCTTGGACTCACCTAATGTGAGTAATGTTTGTTTCGATTTGATGATTATCTACTTCGATATTATTCATATACATACGTGTGTGACTTAACCATAAGGAGTAAGGTAGTACAAATTTCGAGGACAAATTTCTTTAACGGGGGGAGAATGTGACAACCCTCACCAAATCAGGTATTCTTTACGAATTAATTAATATTTAATTAATGCTTAATTACTGTGCTTGCTTACAACTGTGGTTAAACTGCTTCTTGATTTCTGATACATACATACTCATGCATCACATTTTATACTGTCACTCTATTATTTACACACAAACATCAGTGACAAACTTGATGCACAAAAGCACAGTGAGCACACTATACGAATAACCCAGTAAACATGCTGACATAGCCAGCATCAGACAGACACTGTCTCTAAGGCCAGTATGAGCCGGGAATAGATTACTACACTAGTAGGGAGTGTAGGGAGGTGAGGATTGTAGAACTGCGTCACTAGGTGATATTTATAGTGACCGGATGTGCCTAAAACATACTTTAACTACAAAATTCTGCACTTTATTACCAAAATTCAGCATTTAAGTTAACTAGTAAAGTGCAAAAATATGGGAAAATAATACTAGACGCTTTCCAAAGTGTCAGGAATTCATTGTGTCACTAAAACAGATATTAACGACACTTTAAATGCTTATTTAGCACTTTAACGGAACGATGCCCAACTGAACAACCGGACTTTACCCGGAACATAAAAATAATGTCAATAACATTGTTTTTCCTTTTCTGAGCCAGTTAGGGTCCCCGAATACCCTAACACCCGTTATATTACATAACACACTAATACACTAATCTAGTTACCTAACTAAACAAACTAGATTACCTAACTAAACTAGTTGAAAACCAACTAAATACCCACCCTCCATTGAACCGAACGGTTCCCCAAGGGAACACACACCACTCATTGTTGATTATTTTATTTGCCATGTCTTGAATCTAGAGAACATATTACCCTATAGGTATTAGAAGATAATGGTCTTTAAATAGACTTGATGGACAAGAGCATTACTTTCACTAAACCCCTAAAAAATTTTGCACTCTCCCTCCCTCTTGTCTTGCATACGGCCGAGAGCTCACACCCACATCCACCCACTTTCAAATTTTGATATTATAATTCCATCTACACACAAGTGTGTTAGAGTTCATACGAGGAGACCCGGTGCTTACGGAATCGCAAGGACCTCTCTACACAGCTATTAACCACCTTGTTTTCGCCTAGATTCTTCCCTAGCCTTGAGCTAGTTGTAAGTGCTTCTAAACACTCTCTTGTTCTTATTTAAAGTGGTTAATGAGAGGTTTAACGGATAAAAATCGAGAACACTAAAGATTAAAACTAAAAGACTTGATAGTATGATGAACTAGTTGGTTAAAAAGGAACTAGTGGTATAAATCATGATAAATCTGAAATAAACAAACCATAATCTGCTGTAACAGACTCATGATCTGATTTTAATCATATTATAAAGGTTGGCGAACGTATGGGTGCGTTTTAGTAACATTTAACCTTCAAACAGCAAGCTGATCTGCACTTTCAGCCGACTTTAACTGGCTGTAACAGGTCCTTAACTAAACAAAAAGTGTATTTTCTGAAGTCTAGATATATGTACTATGAAATACGGTTCTAATGGCACCGGAATCATAATTTTTGGACTTCGTTTACTATGTTTAAGGTGTCGTTTTGTAACAGCAGCTAGAGCTGCATTTTTACAGCAGTAAATGGGAGTTATGTTTTCCGTCATAACTCAAATTTCGTGTAGAGTTAAATCATGAAATTTTTACTGTAGATGACCACCGATGTATTTGTAATTATCCCACTGGAATTTCGTAAATCAGACTTACGATGAAGTTTAAATAAATTATTCCGTGGACTGTGGTTAGAAAAAGATAAATCTGATTTCGGTCCGGAAAATGATTTTCTATAAAATATTGGTGATGATTTGGACCCCGATATTTTTACACAATAATTTTTGGTTCGTATAAGACATTTTATAAAAATTTGGGAATTTTTGGAATAAGATAATTATTTTATTAAAATACTCGAAAACGGCCCAGTTTTGTATAATAAAACTGAAACGATATAAGTAGTGTTTTGCATGTCTGAATGACGGGTTGGTTAATTGAGAACTGATTGAATGATTTTACAAAAGAAAATGATACGCTAGTAAGCGTGGACGCCTCCGTTTACAAAGGAAACTCTGGCGAAATTTTCCAGAAAATATAACACTTAGAAATGTTTTCGGTGACAAGTGTTATAAATATATTTTTAACTTGTTTTCAAAATATAAATTTCTCCATGATTTTTATTACGAAATAACCAAGTGTCGGAGGTGGATTTTCGTAAATAAAACTTGTTAAATATATATATTGAGAATATATATTTCGTAATAAGACGCTTGTGTGCTTACGTGATTATTTTACGAACTAGAGATATATTATTTTTGGGGTAAAAATAATATTACTTGGAAATATATATATTGGGGAATATATTGACGTATTTTTATAACACACCGGAATACAACGCCGAAACATGGCAAGATATACCAATACAAGAAATACGAATACACAAGTACGAGATACTCCCATCCTTGGGAAGGAGAGACTAATACGAATACCTGAGAAGTCTTAATACATAAATATCGTATAAACAATTATTCCAAAACCAAACATAATCATTATAACTTGGAATAATACCAGAAACGTAACTCAAAAACATAAATAATAAGACAAGGCACGACCCGTCCGTTTAATAGACATTAGACCATTGTAGGTAGTCGTGTTTGCTGTGGAGATTTGGGTTACGAATCCGAAGACGCAATACTGTGAGTTCATGTCCCCCCTTTTCTCTTAACTGTTTTCAG
This sequence comes from Helianthus tuberosus, assembly GCA_030545235.1. Classification (NCBI taxonomy): domain Eukaryota; kingdom Viridiplantae; phylum Streptophyta; class Magnoliopsida; order Asterales; family Asteraceae; genus Helianthus; species Helianthus tuberosus. The sequence goes on along the minus strand of JARYGA010020909.1, from coordinate 46,942 downwards.
TTTTTATACTTCGGGGGTGAAATACATGTTACATTTACTACAAACGTTTTATACATGGTATGATTAGCTAAGGAACTTACTGCTAGATCACGTGAATGGATAGGCTATTATCGTAAGATCATTAATCCTTGTATAAGGACCGAGAGGCATGAGTGATAGATCTATCGGGTGTTGCGAGCCCCACACATGCGCCAGCGTGTGGCTGCATGTGGTGACTATGTCGTTCCGCCGGAAGGACCGGTATGAAATACGCGTTACAGGTTTGAGTGCTTCCTAGGCCATGTCACTTATTAATGTATTAGCTACACATTAATTGATCTCTTTTTCCTTATTGCTACATACCAAGAACATACATTCATACAGACATGTTATAAAGGTTTATACATACTCACTTACACATGAACTCGCTCAACTTTATGTTGATTTTTCAAACTACATGTATTTCAGGAAACTAATGGATCTGGCACGGTATGCACGTATTTTCAAGCTGCGTTTGAATAAAGAAGTCATCCAGGGTTTAGAAGGTGTAACCTCTTCCTGGACGGGTTACATACCCCTAAACCTAGTATTGTTTAAAGTCTTTTGCTAAGTCTTTATAAACTCAATTAAATCAAGTTAAGGTTTGTAACTTATTTTGTGATTGTTGAAAATGGGATTTTTCTAACTTTATTAATGGATGAATATCTCATGTTTTTATCATATAGCATTGTTATGATTGTTGCTATGGTATTAAGAAGTCACACCAAATAAACCCACGCTTCCGTAAAGCCAGGGTGTGACAGTCGGTATCCCTGATACGGTCTTGAGATGTACGCATCCATCATTTTTTTTCCAATACTCTGGATTTTCCAAATACACCGCGCACACATCATCATAATAAGAAGTATGATTACGACCGCAACAGAAACATTGTCCATCCATCCTTGGCTCATAATAAGCATCCTCCTCTCGATCCCATCCGTCAGAGTAATAACCATCCTCCACCGTTGTATCAGAATCATAGAAATATGGTGGAGGGGAAGGATTATCATAGCAAGGCATCGGTGGTTCTTCCAATTTCGCTATTTCCCGTCTAAATCGGGCCTCGTGGCAACCGATACACGGGTGAAGTGGTTCCCCGCACAAAATGCATGTAGAAGAGCCGCAAAATATAGTAAGATCTGTCATCCTACACAAACACAGCTCAACTACCCACGTAAATCACGAACACATAAGTTAACAAAATAAAAACAAAAATTCTTTTAGGTTTTTTTTTATTATTTTTTATTTTTAACTAAAACTTAACACTAAACACTTTGCGCACGCCTCCCCGGCAACGGCGCCATTTTGATGTCTGTCGTTATGGACATGCAAAAACCAACTAAACTATGTAGATAGGATAAGTCGGATATCGAACCAGAGGAAGATTGTGGAAAGTGTGTAACGTTAAGTATTTATTAACTAATGCAGAAATGTAAATTCTTGTGATTTGATTTGTGGATTAACTAAATTGCGAATTAAGAAATTGAGGTTTTAAACAATAGGAAAAAGAAAGGTTCCTCCGAATTTCAGGTTTGCAAACAAGTTCAGTTATGTGTTTAATCAAAACATTCACATAGACATAAATGTTTAACCAAATTAACTAATTGTGATAACCAACGACTAAGTACTCCGGTCAATACATAACGGGAGGTTATCGAATGATTATCAATTACAATTACAAACCCTAACCTCATGTCAAATATATCCCAATTACTAGAACTCTCGGGAACTGAATGCTTAGAAATTAAGGTTTAAATAAATGCAACCAGTTACAATCAGTCAATTAAATCCATGGTGAAAAGCATCGAATGCTTAGATCACCAAGTTACAATGGTTAAAAACACATAAAAGTACCTAATTATACAAACCCTCCATCCGGAGGAAACCATAAAAGACTAGCCGCTCATGTTGCAAGATTGATCTTCGTCTGCCTGAGAAGTGGCTGACTTCCTTCCCTCTGTCTGCGTGCCCCCCTTCTCTGCCGTCGAGCTGATGATGTTATTATCTTGTTGATGATGTGTGCCGCCAAACCTAGTCCTCCAATGTTCCAACATGTCAGCGCCAAAAGCCTAGCCCACATGTCCCATATATCGGCCCAAATAAAGAAGTCCACGTGAGCTGCCAAACAAATTGTTCACTCCAATTCTCAATGTGTGCGTGTATCTATATGAAGATTATAAACACTTTGAAACCCTCCAATCAACAGCCACGTGCCAACAAAAAGCAATCCCTCTACACTAAAATCTGCATGTCACGTGATGATGTAACTGTGGACTTTAAAAAACCTTGTATATCGGCTCCCAATGTTCTATGTTAGCCGCATGTAATGATGATGTCAAGATGATATGATTTTCATTTATGAAACAAAGCCTCCTCTTCACTCTCTCTGATGATGCCGTCACAAGTAGTCAAGGTCTCCACGTGGATGGCTGTGATGATGAGAATGCTGTTGACTCCACCCCTTGTCTGCCGTCAATGATAATGATGATGTTCCACCCAATAATTACATGCGATGCCTTGTCTTTCATCTGTAGCCTATGGTTTAAGAACCGTAGGTTACGGTTCGTACATTCAGTTTCTTTGTTGATTTCCCAGCCTTAATGAACCGTAGGCTATGGTATTTAACCGTAGCTTACGTTGCAACATATAAGCTCCTCAATAGCTGTATTTTAACTTTCGTTTAATGATCAGTCACCCCCTGAACTTCATTTCAGCACGTATTCTACATAGTTGAGTTATCTCCTCACCCGAACAACTCCCGTTTAACTTGATACCTTTTAATAATCCTCGGTGCTCGTCCCGTTTCATCATTAAGCTCTCTAACTTCATCTTATTACGCGTTTTACCTGTAAAACCACAAACTTTCATAGTGAACATATTCAAAGCGTATAATCACGTAAACGGCAATAAATCACACAAGATAAGCACGTTAACACTCGGGTTTCACTCTCTCTATCACATCCCCACACTTATCATTGATTGTCCTCAAGCAACCGTCACAAACATTATTCACCTTATTAACAAATCACCATTAAATCCCTTACCGAATTAACAAGTTAAGATCCCAAGTCATACCCGTCCCATAGACTGACACAATCGAGATTGACAATCTGACAAACAAGTGATACGCGTTTAAAACAATTTAAGACTTGCCTAACCAAAGCTAACATGCTTATATTACTACACACATGCCACACGCCCCTCACAATAATCACTCCTCTCGGCTTAATCAAGACTAGCGTGTAATGTGCTAGTATATAATTCGCTCAATACCAAATATGCGACTTTGTAATTATAAGCTTGTATGGCAATCATACCTCCACTGAATCAAGTAACGTAACACATATCAAAAAGACTTTTGGGTTTTGGGTTAAAGGTAAAGGTAAGGGAATATTTTTGGCATTTTTTTTAGTTTTTTTTTTGAAATTTTTTTTACCTATTTTACTAAAAACTTAACACTTAACACTTTGCGCACGCCTCCCCGGCAACGGCGCCATTTTGATATCTGTCGTTAGTGACATGCAAAAACCGAAATAAACTAGTAGCTAGAGTAAGTCGGATATCAAACCAGAGGAGGATTGTGGAAAGTGTCGTAATGAAACGTATTAATTAGCTACTACTGAATTGAGAAAATCGAGTTGATTGATTAAGAGAATTATCTAAATTAACGAATAAAAATTGAGAAAAAGATTGAGTTGTAATAAACAATGATAAGAAAAGGTGATCACTCCGGGATTCGATTCTGTAATTACTAATAACCTAGTTCTGATTTTATTGGATGCTATTGATTAAATAGTAAATCTGTCACATCTACCAATTACCTATGCAGTTCAAAATCTTAATATTAATTGATCAGATAAATATTAAAACAAGCATACATAGAAATTATTCAATCAACAAAAGCATAATTGGATTCAACACATAATTATAACTCTGACTGTCACCACTCAGGATTTGTCTGTCACACAAATTATATAATCACGCAAATAGTCGGCTGTCACCCGACTACAAATCCAAATATCAATACAAAACAGAAACTAGAATTAAAAGTGTCTCACAAGAATCATTCACCCGAAGTGTCCACGAGAGATTTAGCCGCTCATCTGATAAGATTGATCTTCGTCGGCTTCTATATCTTCGTGCCCCCTTCTCTCTTCCGTCTCCTGCCGTCGAGATGTTATATGATGATATATTACCTTTTTTTTTCAACCTCGGCCCATGAAGTGATGATAATAAAAATCAAAAGTCCAAACCCCCTCAAAGATATTCACGTCAATATCTCCTCAATATCTAAATTATGTTTCTCATTTGATCCATTGATGGTGGGCCCCCATGTTTGTCATATGTTGCTGTGAAGTCCCTGTGTGTGTCTCTTTGATCGGCCCAAAAGGAAAGTCCACGTGATCCCTTGTTCATGCCTCAAAAAGAAGTCCCAAAAGTCCTCCCTTGGCCTGCATGTGCCTTTTATCCCCAAACCATGTGACTAGGCTGCCTTTTTATATCTACCGTAGCCTACGGGACCTTAACCGTAGGTTACGGTTTAAACATGTGGAAACAAACAGAATGTGCCACCCGTAGGATACGCTTTCAACCATAACCTAAGGTGGTGCTTGTTATTATCCTTATGAATGCCGCCAAACAGTCTGCCTATATAATGATGTTGTGATATTGTGTTTTTCAATTAATGCCACCCACATAATGTTCTTCCCAATGCCATCAAAGTCAAGTCACCCTTTCAAGTTTGCATGTAATGCTTGATCTCTTGATGATGTATGTATGTTGACAAGAAAAACTCCAAAGTCACGTGAATCTCTATATTGTGATGGAATTATTATAATTCAAAGTGATAGTCAATATATTAATTCTGCCAACAATCTCGTGCCCCAAGAATTAGGTTGTTAAACCCATTAAATGCATTTTCCCAAATAAGACGTGCACTGCTTTGTTCTTTCAACTTCGCCATATTACGTGTTTTATCTGATTCCCAAATAAGACGTGCACTGCTTTGTTCTTTCAACTTCGCCGTATTACGTGTTTTATCTGAAAAATTACAAGCACACGTAGTTAACATATTCAACCACATAATTTCTTAAAACACAATAACACGCGTAATATAAGCACTTTAACACCCGGGTTTCACACTCTCCATCAATAGACGAACCCCACCGGTCACTATGAGTACAAGTCCACAGGAGCATTGGAGGACGTATATAGAGCCAGCGAGGCGATCCGTCTCGCTAAGTTCGTCACCATCCTATCACCACTCTTTCGGGCCCCAATCTGAAAATGAGCCCCTTAACCCACAGCCTTCTTTCATCCCTCTCCAGAGATCCAGCCCTCACCATTCATTCGATGACCCGACACCTGTCTTCCAAAGCCGGTTCAACCCGGCAAACTACATTGAAGAACCAGTGGGTTTTAACCCATTGGGGCCTGAAGACCACTTCTCGGGCGACCATGCGATGGACATGGACGAAGACACGGATCCCGCCAAGCCTCCAACCGGGACCCCTAACCACCCCATCGAGGTCTCTGATGGGTCATCATTCCATGGATCACCGTACCATGGTCCAGGCAGTTACGAGGCGAGATTCGCCCAGTATGATTGGGTGTTTACCCCTTCGTACCACTCCTCACCTCACCAGCAGCAGCAGCAAGATCCCTCCGAGGATTCTCGTTTTGTCGCGGTCACTCCACCGCCACCACCACCAGTTCAGCAGCAGCCTCCGGAGCCACCAAGGCGAAGAAGATCGAATGCATGGATGTCCGTGCAAGGAGGAGTGCGTATAAGCACCCCTCAACCTTCAAGTGGCAGCCACTACCCGCCACTCCACGAAGACCCGCAGATGGGTGGGCCTTCAAACCCCATCTCGGAAGTAGACTCTGCGCCTATCGCGCCACCACCGTTGGGCTTTGGTAACCCAATTCCTACATACGCCGGCTCAGCGGCGTATAATCCCTTTGAGCAGCCGGCCCACACCAACTACAACTATGCCGAGGCTGACCCATACCTAGTAGCGGAAAACTACAATGCCCTTAATCCGGAAGGACCCTTTGGAGTCCCATATCAAGCTAGATATCCACACTATGGGTACTCAGCTTATGGGTACCAACAACCACCACCTCCTCAACCTCCACACCGGCAGCCGCCACAGCCGCATTTGATACCACCAGAGCGACAACAGGAAGTTCTCGAAAGGTTGAGCCAGGTAGAGCGGGAAGTTCAAGCAGAGCGCCAGAACAACCACAGATTCTTCAAAGGTTTGGCAAGCCTAATCAAAGGAAAGACCAAGGGAAGGGATTTTTGAAAATCCTTGTTTATTTATTTATGTTGTAGTCAAGTCCCTGCATGGACATCTGTCTCTGTATTCCGCCCCTGCGTGGGCATCTGTTTAACCCCTGCGTGGGTATGTTATGTTTGTTTAACCCCTGCGTGGGTATGTTATTTCTGTTTAGCCCCTGCGCGGGCATGTTATTTCTCTTTAAGTCCCGTTTAAGGCAACCATGTACTTTTGAATTTTGTAGTGGAATGATTAAATTTAAATTTTCATTTTTAATTGTATGCATAAACATAAAATATGAAATAAATGAAAAATAACATTCCTTTTATAAGATCCACCATTATAATAAAATGATAAAATCTAAAAAGGACAAAAACTAGCCCATGTGTCATTTTAAGACAGGGCCAAGATGGTAGTTCCCCAAATTAGATTCAAATCCCTATTAACATCTCAATTTAGGGTTGTTCTGCGTTAAATATTAAAAAGAATCTTAAAGGTAAAACCTAGCCACATGTCATTCTAGATATGGCCAAGATGGTAAAACCTATTTAAAAGATTCAATTCCTTGTTAACATCTGTAAACATGTTAACACTCCTGGCAAAATGTGATTCGATAAAATCACATAAATCATCCTTACATTGGATTCTTCCAATTTCTGTTATTATATTAAACATCCAATAGGGATGTAATGCCTACGGGCTATATTCATTGTCATATAAGACAAAAGACAGTTGTGGTCTTCGACCCCCTGTCAAGAAGAGGTAATAAACTATGATTAAAACCTCAATACCCTGATCCTATAAGATCATGATAAAAAAAAAATTAAACTGTCCATGTGACTTGGCCTTTTTGCCATTAATATACTTTAATTATAACTAAGGATTATTAAAATGAAAAATCCTGAATATATATATATATATATATATATATATATATATATATATATATATATATATATATATATGTTTAACAAATTAATCAAAATGGTTTCTTAATACCATGATTAATAAATCATCTAGAATGATAAAACTGTTATAGACCTCTGAGTAAATTAAACTCATTTATCTTATGTAGCAATCAAGCTACATGGCTGGGTCAGACGAAGTCAACAGCCACCCCAGAGATAATCATGACACTTCCAGAGTCAACATAGCAGGAGCAGAATTACAGGCATTAATAGATAATGCTATTACGCAAGCTTTGGATAGACAGTTCAAAGAATCCAGTGGTACCCAGGTCAGGACTCAGTCAGTACCACACTCTAAACCACCCTCTAGAACTCATACCGCTCACAAAAGTGATTCTCATCACTCATCAAATCAGAGGAGTGTTCCATCTAAAAGAGTTGTGTTAAATCAAGAACCACATGCTAAAGGTTGCACCTATAAATACTTTGTCTCCTACAAACCCAGGGATTTCACCGGGGAGAAAGGAGCAGTTGATTGCATGTCATGGTTAGACGAGATGGACACTGTAGTAGATATCAGTGGTTGCGCTGATAAGGATGTGGTAAAGTTTGTATCTTAGTCATTCAAAGGCGATGCACTAGCATGGTGGAGGTCTTTGATTCAAGCCACTGGGAAGATCCCATTGTACAATCTGACATGGGATCGGTTTGTTACTCTTATTAAGGAGAACTACTGCCCTCAGCATGAGGTTGAAAAGATTGAGTCTGATTTCTTGTCTTTGGTTATGAAGAACCTGGATTGTCAAGCCTACCTTACAAGCTTCAATACTATGTCAAGATTGGTTCCTTATCTTGTGACACCAGAACCCAAGCGGATAGCTCATTTCATGGGGGGGTTTAGCCCCAGAGATCAAGGCGAGTGTCAAAGCCTCTAGACCAGCTACTTTTAGATCTGCAGCTGATATATCATTATCCCTGACTCTGGACGCGGTCAGGCAGAGATCGCTGAGAAACACCGATGCTGAAAAGAGGAAGCGTGAGGATGATAACTCACGACGTTCAAACAAGAAGCATAAGGGAAATAATGACCACAAAAAGAGTTCTGGAAGTAAAAAGGATGGTCAACAGTCGGGTGATAAGCCCAAATGTAAAGTCTGTAAGAAGCACCATTTCGGGAGGTACAGATATGAATCAAAATCCCAGTCACAGCCGAGAGCTTGTGGGATTTGTAAATCTTCTGAGCACAAGACATTGGACTGTAAGAAAATCAAGGATGCGACGTGCTATAACTGCAATGAAAAAGGGCATATCAAGTCCAACTGCCCAAAGTTTGCTAAGAAGGCTGAGGATGGGAAAAAGACCAATGCTAGGGTCTTCCAGATGAACGCGCATGAGGCAATCCAAAACGACAATGTGATAACAGGTACCTTCCTTGTTAATGATGTTTATGAAAGGGTGTTATTTGATTCTGGAGCAGATAAGTCATTTGTTGATGATAAGTTTTGTAAGTTGTTAAATCTACCTGTTAGAACCCTAAGCATAAAATATGAGGTTGAATTAGCCGATGGCACCATAGAAACCGCATGAACCGTGTTAGATGGATGTTTCATATCCATTAGGAACCACTCTTTTCCATTGTCCTTACTTCCTTTGAAGTTAGCTGGTTTCGACATAGTAATAGGCATGGATTGGTTATCCCATAACCAAGCTCAGATTGTGTGTGACAAGAAGCAAGTGGTGATCAAGACTCCGTATGGTGAACCACTTACCATACAGGGAGATACTCAGTATGGGTTGCCTAAGCAAGTGTCTGTGCTTAAGGTGTCAAAGTGTATGAAGAAAGGTTGCGTCATTTATATGGCGCAAGTGACCATTGATGAGCCAAAGCCTAAGATTGAAGACATCCCCGTCATTTCTGAATATTCCGAAGTATTCCCTGAAGAACTACCTGGTTTGCCACCAGATAGACAAGTAGAATTCAGAATTGACATTATTCCAGGAGCAGCACCTGTAGCAAGGGCACCTTACAGGTTGGCACCAACAGAGATGAAAGAGTTGAGGACTCAGTTAGATGATTTGTTGGCAAAAGGTTTTATTAGACCTAGTTCGTCTCCTTGGGGAGCACCAATCCTGTTTGTATAGAAGAAGGATGGATCGATGCGTCTATGCATCGATTACCGCGAGCTTAACAAGGTCACAATCAAGAATAGATATCCACTGCCCAGGATCGACGATCTGTTCGATCAACTGCAAGGAGCGAGTTATTTCTCCAAGATCGATTTGAGGTCAGGCTACCATCAGTTGAAGGTTAGAGATGAAGATGTGCACAAGACTGCATTTAGGACTCGTTATGGTCATTACGAGTTCCTAGTGATGCCTTTTGGGCTCACTAATGCACCAGCAGCATTCATCGATCTCATGAATCGTGTCTGCAAGCCGTACTTGGACAAATTTGTTATCGTCTTCATTGACGACATTCTGATTTATTCAAAGAATCAAGCTGACCACGAGAAGCACCTTCGATGTATTCTGGAACTGCTTCAGCAAGAGAAGCTCTACACCAAGTTTTCAAAGTGTGAATTCTGGCTTCGTGAAGTCCAATTCCTTAGACATGTGGTTAGTGAGCATGGTATCCAAGTAGATCCCGCTAAGATTGAAGCTATCATGAACTGGCAAGAGCCAAAGACGCCCACAGAGATCCGTAGCTTTTTGGGTTTGGCAGGATACTATAGGCGATTTATTGAAAACTTCTCGAGGATTGCAGCACCCCTAACTTCATTAACCCGCAAGAATATCAAGTTTGATTGGGGACCTAAGCAGCAAGAATCCTTTGACATTCTCAAGCAGAAGTTAAGCAATGCACCTGTGTTGACATTGCCTGAAGGAATCGAAGAATTCGTAGTTTATTGTGACGCATCACACACAGGTATGGGATGTGTGCTTATGCAGAAGGGCAAAGTTATTGCCTACGCTTCTCGACAATTAAAAGTGCATGAGAAGAATTACACCACCCACGACTTGGAGTTAGGTGCCGTTGTATTTGCACTAAATCTGTGGAGGCATTACTTGTATGGTACCAAGTGCGTGATCTATTCTGATCACAAAAGCCTTCAACATCTATTCAATCAGAAGGATTTGAATGTGAGGCAGCGACGATGGATGGAAACTTTGAATGATTATGACTGTGAAATACGATACCATCCAGGCAAGGCAAATGTGGTTGCCGATGCCTTAAGTAGAAAGGAAAGGGCGAAGCCCATAAGAATCAATGCCAAGAGCATTGAATTAAAGAATAGTTTGAATGAAAAGTTGTTAGCCGCTCAAAGAGAAGCTGTACTAGAAGCTAACTATCCTGATGAAAAGTTGGGAGTAACTGCTGAGCAGTTATCATATGGCAAGGATGGAATCCTAAGATTGAATGGACGAATATGGGTTCCGATCTATGGAGGACTTCGGGATGTTATCCTCCAAGAAGCCCACAGTTCTAAGTATTCCGTTCATCCTGGAAGTGATAAGATGTACCAGGATCTGAAGGCAAATTTTTGGTGGATAGGCTTAAAGAAGTCTATAGCTACCTATGTAGCCAAATGTTTGACGTGCGCGCAAGTTAAAGCTGAACACCAAAAGCCGTCAGGTTTGCTACATCAGCCTGAACTTCCCACCTGGAAGTGGGAAATGGTGACAATGGATTTTATCACCAAGTTGCCAAAAACAAAGAAAGGAAATGATACTATTTGGGTTATAGTGGATAGACTGACTAAGTCAGCCCACTTCCTACCTATTAAGGAAACACATAGCTCAGATAAGTTAGCTCAGCTGTACGTGGATGAAATTGTATCTCTCCATAGGGTGCCAGTGTCTATTATCTCAAATAGGGATACAAGGTATACCTCACATTTCTGGAAAAGCTTTCAGCAATCCCTAGGCACCCGACTGAACTTCAGCACTGCATATCATCCGCAAACGGATGGTCAAAGTGAGCGAACAATTCAAACACTGAAAGATATGTTAAGAGCTTGTGTCATTGATCTAGGTGGAAGTTGGGATGACCATCTTCCACTGGTTGAGTTTTCATACAATAATAGCTATCACTCAAGTATCCATGCTGCACCATTTGAAGCCCTATATGGAAGGAAGTGCAGAACGCCCGTTTGTTGGCAGAAGTTGGAGATGTCCAACTAACAGGACCTGATATAGTCCTGGAGACGACAGATAAGATCATGCAAATAAGAGATCGTCTCAAAGCTGCCAGAGATAGGCAGAAAAGCTACGCAGATAAAAGGCGTAAACCTCTAAAGTTTGAGGTTGGTGACAAAGTGTTACTTAAAGTATCACCCTTGAAGGGAGTGATGCGATTTGGTAAGAAAGGTAAGTTAAGCCCTAGGTATATAGGTCCATTCGAGATCATCGAATGTGTCGGATCAGTGGCTTATAAGTTAAACTTCCACTGGTTGGGATGATCTAGGTGGAAGTTGGGATGATCATCTTCCACTGGTTGAGTTTTCATACAATAATAGCTATTACTCAAGTATCCAAGCTGCACCATTTGAAGCCCTATATGGAAGGAAGTGCAGAACGCCCGTTTGCCGGGCAGAAGTTGGAGATGTCCAACTAACATGACCTGATATAGTCCTGGAGACGACAGATAAGATCATGCAAATAAGAGATCGTCTCAAAGCTGCCAGAGATAGGCAGAAAAGCTACGCAGATAAAAGGCGTAAACCTCTAAAGTTTGAGGTTGGTGACAAAGTGTTACTTAAAGTATCACCCTGGAAGGGAGTGATGCGATTTGGTAAGAAAGGTAAGTTAAGCCCTAGGTATATAGGTCCATTCAAGATCATCGAATGTGTCGGATCAGTGGCTTATAAGTTAAACTTACCTGAAGAGCTCAGTGGTATTCATAATGTATTCCACATCTGTAATCTGAAGAAATGTCTAGCTGATGAATCACTAGTCATGTCGCATAAGGATGTGCGCATAGATGAGAGCTTAAAGTTTGTTGAAAAACCTTTGTCGATCGAGGATCGGCAGGTTAAGAAGCTTTGAAGGAAGCAAGTGCCGATTGTAAAAGTCAAATGGGATGCCCGTAGAGGTCCCGAGTACACGTGGGAGGTAGAGTCAACAATGGAAGAAAAGTACCCTCATTTGTTTTAGTAAATCTCGAGGTCGAGGTTTCTTTTAAGGGGGGTGAGGATGTAACACCTCGTAAATTTATGTCCAATAATATATCTACACGTGTCATGAGCATTAAACGTGTAAAGAATTACTTTAAAGGGACTAAAGTTGACAAATAAAGAAAGTATGTGAATAAAATGATTCAAAATGTCAACACCGGATAAATATACTTTACAATAACCCTACACAATGTTTATACCCTTAAATGGATGAATTATGGATCATACGAAGCTAATTGTGGAAGAAAGTGAGAGATTACAAACTACAGGGGTTAAATGTGTCAACATGCTTAAAGTATACCTCTAAGTGACCTTTTAGCGAACCCGAAGCTTTGTAACGATAAATTATACTCACTAGAATAAGTGATAAAATTTTCACAACGTTTCGATAAAGTATGAGAAAGTTATGTTAACATTCGTATGCGAGGGGTTAAAAGCGTCAACGTTGAAATTTATGACTTTTCGGGTGAGCATAAAGTTAACCAAGGACTTAACAATGTTTGGTTATGTCTTGGAGCCCTTAAAAGTCAAGTTAGAGGGTTGAAAATGCAAGAAATAAAGTTAAAACCACGTTTGAAAAGGATCAGGGGCCAAAATGTAATAAATGAAACTTGTTTAACTTGTTCCCGGCCCTCATACCGGCCGCGTAAGACCTTAAGGGTCCTTACGCGGGCCGCGTCCAACCTGCAGCGACAGAAAAACACAGGCAGGTGCCTGTTAAAGCTGTTAACCGACATATGAAGCTTGTTTTGCATACCAGGGGCTGCCCCAATGGTATTTCATGCAATAGGGGCACTTGTAATGATCTGGAATCATGCATAGACTTATTTGGAATGATCCTAAGCAATCAAATTCCCTATATAAGAAATTCTAAGTAGCAACATTGGGCACTTGCACTTGGAAACTTTCACAACTCAACTTCTGGAGATTCCTGGAGCTCAAGCACACTTCCTAGAGGTCATTAGTCATGCATAGGACTTCAGTAAGTGTCCTTAACCTTTCTTAATTCAGTTTTACTTAGTTAATTAGCCTAAAGTCAAACCATCGTAATTAGAGTTTGACTTCGTGATTATTCACAATTTGTCCAGTCAAATCTAAAATTGAAAGTACCTATGAGTTGGTAATTATGTGGGTAATAAACCCTTAAAAGGGCACCCTCTGATTCCCACTCTAACTAGGTCAATTGTCGGGTTAAACTTGATTAGAAAAAGTCAACAGAAAGCAATTTTTCAAATAAACGTATAATTAACAATGTATAAGCCATGCAACCTATTTTATCACTCATATAACTTGGTAATTAATGTAAGAACATGTCTAAGCATGTTCAACCCGACAATTTTCAGTTTAAGCTCGGCTCGGAACCGAAAGTCGCAAAAGTAGACTTTTGCTTTGACTTTCAGTTCTGACAAAATGTAGCATGTTTTAGAAATGCCTTAGAGCTTTATTAGGACCAGGTTTCATGTTAGTATAACCCTCTGTGATTATACAACTTGGTTCATTATTTATCCGATTCATATGCATGTTTCCTTTAAATGCTTAAATGTTGACTATTATGCCCTTTTGACCTTAAAAAGTGATTTTTGAAAATGTAAAAGTATAGAAACCTTAGTTACTAATTTATAAACTTGTCCCTAAAATTTGACATCAGTTTGAGGTCTAGATTAGGAGTTATGCTCATTAGCGTAAATGAAAAGCTTTTTATTAATTAAACGACGTAATTAGCATGTAGCCTATCTAAACCCAATTTTTAATACCAAACTTTGTACCCACTGATGTAAAATAATATTTTGGGATTTTTGAAGATTTTTATTTATTTTTAGGCTGAGCATAACATAAGGTTCTAGCTTTGATTCGGTTATTGTCGGTTTTGCCCTTTTGGCCTATAAAATGAGTTTTACTAATCCGTTTGATACCAAACCTGTTTCTACTGATCTAATATGATAAATAGAATCTTTTAAGCCTTATGGAATAATAAAAATATCAGCTTTCATTATAAAACCCGGAAATCGCTTAAAACCGTCTTTTTACGCTTTTTAACGCATAGTATGTATTAAAACTATTTTAAACATATAAGACTTAATACCTACTGATATAACTTATTGAATTAAGTATTTTTACTGATTATATCAGACCTGAAACTCAGATTTATATTAAATTTCTTTTATAACCTTTTAAATGACCAAAATACCCCTACGGGGCATAATTTGAGTTTAAATCCATTTCGGGCATAATAGAAGATATCGTACTGATGTCACAACATATTTAAGGAATATTAACTTAGGAAACCTGTATATGACTCTTATGGTTACCCGTTATGCATTTTTCGCGTTCGGTTCGGTTCGGTTTATGTAACTAGTTTGCATAAATTGACCGAAACGGGTCAAACCTTATCATTTTTGTCTCAAAATCCAGAATGTGTTTAGTTTACCCATATTACACAAGTCTCCAAACTTGTCGGGTCTAAATCACATTCTATTCCGGTCTTCGCTTAATCGTGCGTTTGGACCGTATCTTCCTTTAAAACAAACCGGTCTAAGTTTAGGCTTAATTAAAGACCCATTAGTAATCTAATAGGTTATTAAAAACCTTCGTTCCAGATTAGGAGACCCGGTAAAAGCTACTCGCACTTGCTGTTTGTGATTATTACTTGCTCAGGTAAATACTTTTAACTTATTTTCCCTATACGGGCTTGGGGTACGGTATATAAAATACCGCTTGGTCGGGCGTTGAATTTTTAATTGTACGAAGGTTAATTTATTGATATGACCCGTTTAAATTGTTTTGTTTGCTTAAAGCCTTTGGGGGGTTAATGACTATGTCCCGGATATCCTTGGCATCATTCATAGAAATGGCCACGACCTAAGCACGGGGTGTAGGCATACACCCGCCTGTGCATATATAAATAAAAAGGTATAACCGCCGATTTCGACCCGGCCTACTGAACGTATAACGAACGTGTAATTCTTTTACAAGTTTATATATAAATAATTATCCCAAGTTATAAAATGTTTTGTGCCTTGTGCATTCAAATCAATTTTTCTAAACCTTTTCAAAATGTCACACCCCGAAAACATTTACAAAAATGTAAAACAGTAAAAAGTGGGGGTTATGAACTCGCCTGAATATTCCCTGTGCAAAGCTAGCTAATTACGACTTCGATGATGTCGTTTCCAAGACTTGACTTGCTAGCGTGCATTCTACAATATTCCTAACATGGAATACCTAATAAGTTTCTAAATAAACGCAGTATCTAAACTACGTTTCATCGAGCTCTACCGAATCGTTAATCGAACGATTCAACGGTAAGTTGTTACTTAATGAAAATGACTAAGTTGAACTTTGTTTAGTTTCGCTTAATGTCGTAAGTAATCAATAAGTCTCGAAAAGACTTGATTCTCGAGAGATTTAAAAACAAATAAATATTTATATAAAAATATAAATATGTCGTTGTAATTGCGTTAGCCGTCTCGAGAAGTCGTATGTGTATAAAAGAGTATTTATACGAAAATAGTATATGACAAACTCGTATTATACATCGCGTTTGATATTTGAAGTAAATTTGTAAACCATATTTACTTTGTAAGACGAATAAGAGTCGTTGGAACTTTGAAATAAGGAAATAAATTATATTCATCCTCATAAAAGAAGTCGTGTTGTTCGATTGTTAAAATAAATATACAATATATTTATTTTTATGAAAAGGGTCGTGTTGTTTGCTGTTTGATGTAAATACATCAACTATATTTATGTTATAAGACGAAATCATGTCGTTTGATATTTGAAATAAATATAAACTATATTTATTTTCGTGAAATATCGTTGAAAGTAATATACACCTGTATTTTGTTTTATAAAAATCATTTGTAGTCGATCGGTTCTGCTTCACTTTATTAATAAAACGTAATTATTTTACGGATTTTCTCGAAAAACGGGCAGAGTTTCCTCTGTTTTTGGACGCCCCCGACAACACAAGTTGTCGTTATTTATCAAGATTCAACGAGTTTTCAAACAAATAAACACAAGTTATAAAACATGATAATATATGAAACCACAAATATATATACGATTTTAACATTCGGTTCGAGAGCTCGTTTGTCACGTGTAAATAAAATTATAAAGATAATGTAATGAATTCACGACTTTAAACTATTACCACAACTCTCGCCGAGTCGTCGAAACATGGACTGAGTTGACCGAGTCAACTCACTGTTGACCAGGTTTGACCGGGTCGACTCGGTTTGACCGAGTCTGCTGAATCCGAACGTCTGACCTTGATGACTACCTGACTCGAACCCGCTGAGCTGAACGCGAACCATACCGGGTCTGACCGGTTGACCTGAACTGGACCCGAGTCAAAAGCTTGAACATTTGAACTGAGCTGAAGCACACCCACCTCCGCCACAGCCGCTGTCGGAACCACCATCACCGCCGTCGTCGGTCGGCTGGAACCCACATCTGGAACCCGAACCGAACCCGATCTGAGCCGAGACCCATAACCCGAACCAAAACTCAAGCCGAGCCAAATACAACCACAGCGGACAAACGGTGAAATACGTCGGATAAGACAAGGTCCGCCTGAGAACTGTGATACTCGTCGGATAATCACGTCGACCATCGGATAACAGAACCGACCGGTTAAAGGAACCGACCACCGGTTCGAGTCTCTATCTTTTCTTCCCGCTGCTCGAACCCCAAAACCGACTCGAACTTGACCCGGTTCGAACCCGAAACCGGTGAACTCACCGGGTAAAGGCAATGTCCGGCGGTCAATGGTACTGATGTGTGCAAAATACAACATATAAATTACATCAATTGAGGCATAAAACTAACCCTTTTTTAGTACTAATGTTGGAAAAAGTGTGCTTTTGTCTTTCTTTTGCATTTTCAGGATTAAATGAGCTCAAATTAACAAAAGAAGCAAAAAGACATCAAAATCTAACATAAATACAAGAAAAGGAACAAGACGTGAGATGCCCGACCCTACGACAGCATCTTCCCAAGCAAACACAAGATAACAGAAGACTGAACACGCCCCGTGCTCAGCCAGCACGGGGGCGTGCCCAAGTGTAAGCAGAAAAAACAAAGTGGTAGAAGCTTCTATTGCCCACCACGGGGCCGTGCTCAGCGGACACGGGGCCGTGGTCAACTATAAGATTCGCACAATCCAGGCAAATCTTCATAGTACAAAGATTCTTCTGCACACGGGGTCGTGCTCAGCGGACACGGGGGCGTGGTCAACTAATAAGACAAAGCTGCATTAAATGAAGAAAGAGAAGGATGTGGACACGGGGCCGTGCCCACTGGACACGGGGCCGTGCCCGAGCTTCTGTTCAGCCTATAAATAGGAGTGCTTGGCTCAAGCTCAAACCATCCCTTGGCACACCACCTCTCTCACACTTCATCCACCACCCACCACCACCATAACACCATCATCCACCACCATCATCCATTGTCCATCATAGAGTGTGTGAGTCGTCTCGGGATCCAAGATTGATCGTAAGAGTTCTTGACAATCAAGGCCATGTTTTCCTAAGTCTCTTACATCACTTGGTGAAGACAAAGTATCTAGTGTAATACTTTTTATTTCTAATCTTTTCGCACTTTTTACTTGGTTTTGTATTAATGACTTTAATAACTAGTTGCTTATGTTGAAGGTGATCTTTCCTTATCGTTTGTCCGTGGTGTCTTGGCATTATTTTACTGTCTATATAAAATAAAATATTTTCACCATTCATATCTCCACGGTCTATATGGAGGTATGTTGGCTACCTGGTCGGGGGGTTAAGGGAACGGTTTGGTAAAGGTCTTGCCATTGTTCAGCGTTTAGAGGTCCTGCAATGGACCTGGGTCAAATTTAGTAGCACCTCCTTCAATACTTAACGGTATTGGATGGCGGGGCTCCAAACTCTTTGATCCCCTCATAAGTTAACTACTATTAATACTATAACCCGGCTATTTAGGACTGTATCCCTGCTGACTCAAACTACTTAGTCGAGGGTAACGTCACCTCCAAAAGAGGGGCCTACCATAATTTGCATTAATAACTTAATTAATTATCTTCCAATAATCCACCATTTTAGGATTGTATCCTTCCTGACTCAAACTATTGGGGTGAGGGTAACGTCACCTTCAAAAGAGGGGCCTACTACAATAACTAAGATAATCTCTTAAATAAGTGCAAAAGTGCGGAAATAATCAAAGGTTACACTAGATACGAGTCGGAACCAAGTGATTCATCCTGTCTATCTGTTTTTCTTTTTATTTTTATTTTCAGCATTTTAGTTAGTTTTTATTTTTCTTAGTTTAAAACATTTTTCTAAACCTTTTGATTTGATTAGACGTTGAGGATAAACCGGTACTAAAAGCTCTTGTGTCCTTGGACGACCTCGGTATCTTGCCAACACTATACTACGCTCACGATGGGTGCACTTGCCCATATGTGTGTTTAATGTTAGTAAAATATCGTGTTTTATAAATTTAAAACTTGGCTAAAAATAAGTGTTAAAGGGGCTTAAAATATACACCTAATATATATAACACTTCACACGCATCAAGTTTTTGGCGCCGTTGCCGGGGACACAAGGATTTTAAGAAAGTTAGGAATCAACGGCCTAATCGTTTTTCTTATTTTTTTGTTTTTTTTAGGATTTTTTTTTAGTTTTTCAGCTTCTGCAGAACTCAGCACGGCCCGTGCCCGCTGAACACGCCCCGTGCCCAATCATTGGAACTGGCAATCCTGGTTTAAGTCAGACAGTAAGCTGAACACAGGGCCGTGCCCACTCAACACGCCCCCGTGCCCAAGTTTCGGTTACTGAAAACAGAACCGTAAGATCCCGACGGTTGGTAATTTCTGACACAAACATGAGTGATACTGATACTTTTTACTTTCGGCACTCTTATGGTACTATGTGGTGTCAATTATATGGTGGTAACCATAAAGAATTAGAATGTTTTTTTTTCTAAATTATAAACCCCACTATATAGACCCATCATTTCCTAGTATCCTTAAGAGGGGCAAAAGTAAAAATAATCCCTATCTCTCCGTCGAATGCGCCCAACCGGATATTCTAGGAGAAATGCTTCTCGATGAATTATTTCAACTAGAAGATCTAATTATTAATTGGTTAAAAGAACTTAGGAAAGATTTCAATAATCTTTTCCAAGACGATAACCAAGAAGAAGGGTTGGAAACGCATTCAAACAACTTCGTTGTTTCCAACGATACTCCTAACTCTAGTGAGGACTTGAGCGATAGTCGTCCCTGTGTCGATTGTGCCGTGAAGGACTCCCCATCGACTTCGTTCGATGCATACATAGACCTGAGCGATTCGACATACACCTTCTTTAACGAGAGCCCAGAAAAGGGTTGGACTTGTCCACCTACATATAGCATAGGAATCACCCTCACCGACAACCTCTTGCGTTCTCGTCTCAATCTAGAACAATTAAGGTATCTTAGGCACTTTGTGGTTGTTCCATCCAGTAAGGAACCACCCGATCCGGGAAAGTTCGTTGAAAATAGACGAATTCCTTAAGACAGCTTCTAGACACGGGGTCGTGTCCAGGTCAGCACGCCCTTGTGTCCACCCAAAGATTCCCTTCTGATTTTGTCAGAATGTGGACAAAAATGTGTCAGGATTCCATCTGCACACGGGGCCGTGTCCAGCCGACACGGGGCCGTGCGCAACGTACTGTCATTTTCTATAAATGCAACCAAGAATCCTGCACATTTGAACCATTCCAGGGACAGAGATTTGAGGAATATTCTCACATACCATCCTAGGTATTTTCTAAAAGAAGTTTCTCAACTATCTTCTTGTCCTTTCCTCTTTTATCCACTATCATCTTCTTCAATTTTCCTCATACTTCCATTAAAGCTTGAACCTTCCATAATTTCAAGCCTTATTAAGATGTTTGTTAGATTTTTGTTCATGGAATCTTGTAAAAAATAAGTTCTATAACAATGTTTTAAGTTGTTTAAGTTCAAAAATCATAAAAACAATTTGAAACCCCAAGATTCCTTGTTCATAAATCCTGCAGATATCTGAACACGGGGCCGTGTTCGCTGAACACGAGGCCGTGTCCGAAGTACTGGATCCAAAAAATTGAACTCTTTTCGGTATGTTTTCTCAAAATGGCAAGCAGAACAAGCGGAAACTCTTCGTCGCATTCCAGAAACAACCGGCAGGGGAGAAGATCATCTACGGTTGAGGATTCTCTTGTAAACTATGTTTACGCCTTAAGAGAAGCCCTTGATGAAGTAACAAGTGTGGAAGAGGCATTGGTCGATCGCATTAATCATTTGACGGTGGGACTAGAAGGATGTCTCCGGGAGGTCAACCTTTTGCACCAAAGGTTGAACATTCTCGCCTCTCCTCCTTTGGTACCGATTATCACCCAAAGGGCATGGAATGTGGTGCCGGAAGTCATCATTCCGGCCGAATGGTACGCCCTACATCAGGAGCCCCCTCGAGACATACTACAAGGGGTTCCGATTGGTGTCGCTCCTCCTCCGCAAGACGTCGAGGAACATGAAGCCGCCTCCCTTCTCCCGAGGGAGATCGAAGAATGGCTCTAGCAACATCTAAGGGACACCGTTCGGCTTGGAGTTCTACAAGGCTTTTAGACCGGGAATCTATTTCCGGAATTTTTGTTCTTATTGTAGAAGTAGGGCTCCTTAGGAAGATTTTACGGATCACTTGACCTATTTAATATTAGGACTTTTAACTTTTATTTTCTGTTTTATTTTTCATTTTTAGGACTAGTATGTAATTCTCTAATGATTCAATGAATGATGGTTTTAGTTAATTTGGTGTTTGAGTGGTGTTGAAATGAATAAAACACACTTGAGATGGCAAAGGATACAAGGGAAACTTGAACCAGCACCCCATGCAGGAAAACAGGACCATCCAACAAAATTCTTCGTTTACAGTAAGCTCGGCACGGGCCGTGTCCGCCCAACACGGCCCCGTGCTGCACAGTCTGCAGAAAAAGACCCAGTTCAGGTAACTGGACACGGGCCGTGTTCACTCAACACACCCCCGTGTCCAGGCTTCTATTTCTCTTGTTTTAATTTTGTTACTGGCACTTGAACACGGGGCCGTGCCCGGACAACACGGGGCCGTGTTCAGCGCCCAGTAACACAAAAATTTTGCTTTTTACACCTTTTTACACATTCAATCAACCTAAAAACTTATTTTTGGGACACATTGAGGACAATGTGTAATTTAAGTGTGGGGGGGATGCTAAAACCTTGAATCTTGCAAGTCCTAAATACAAGCCTTACACAAAACTCTATTGGAACCGCTAATCACCCCAAATTTTTTTTTCAAAAATTTTCATTTTTTTTACTTGTCTAGGTTTAACTCGGGAAATTCAAGTTCTCAAAAAGGTTATATTTTTACGAATTTACAACCGATAGCGTCGTGATAAAAAGAACCAACATAAGAAAATTATGAAAAGGCATGACAAGCTTAGTTAAAATTTAATTATATATACTTGATCACATAAAAACCCATTCCCACAAAAGTGAGTTTTGAGCCTTTATTGAGCATACAATTACATATCTTTAAACTAAATGCTCATTTTTCGTTTCTTGTGTGAATAGCCGCTTGGTTCTTACGACTCTAGAACTTGCCATGACGATACATTCCCGGTCCTTACCAACTTAAACCCGAGTAAGTAAATGACGGAGGCATTAGGACTAACCCTTTTTATTTCTGCACCATTATTTTTCTTTTTTTTTACCACCTACCCAAAATCCCCCTAGTTAGCCCCTTTGAGCCTAAACCTTTTCATTTCATAACCCAAACCAAACACCCTTTTTACCCACCAAACCCTTCTTTTTTTTTTTACCCTTTGTTTTAGTAACAAGTTCGATTTTTTGTATGATTTTCAAAAAAAAAAAATTTGTGTTGATGATGAAGCAAAAGAAAATAAATAAACAAGTTCATCAAAAATAACTTTGTTTGAATAATAGCTTCATCAAAATAAAAGTTTCAAAAAAATAAAAAGTCTTACGAAAACCGACACTTGTTACGCTTTTCGCCCTTTTTCTACTAACTACTAACCCAACCACCTACCTTTAACCCAAGCCTAACCCTTCACCCACAAAGTCCTCTTGATATTTACAAAGGTATATAAGATAAAAAGGAGGAGGATTGATTGCTTGGCAAGCCTATGGTAGGAGTAAGTTCCATGCCGCTCTCGAGTGATCCACAAAAATACATTTTCAGCCGAGTGTTGAGTGATCCCCGTGAGGTATGTGAACTTGTATATAAATAGAATTTTAAAAAGGTATGTTATGCCCTAATAAGTAATTTATCTTATGAAAAGTTTTAAATAAATCATGACGAATAGGATTGTAAATAAATAAAAATAAAACTAAATAAAGAATCTTGGAAATCCCGACACTCTATGACAAGCCCAAAAACCTTCTTCTCTACCCATTCCATTTGGGAGTGTAATAGCCACATATTAAAGAGTTTTGCTTGAGGACAAGCAAAGATTTAAGTGTGGGGGTATTTGATGTCTGTAAAATGCAACATATAAATTACATCAATTGAGGCATAAAACTAACCCTTTTTTAGTACTAATGTTGGAAAAAGTGTGCTTTTGTCTTTCTTTTGCATTTTCAGGATTAAATGAGCTCAAATTAACAAAAGAAGCAAAAAGACATCAAAATCTAACATAAATACAAGAAAAGGAACAAGACGTGACATGCCCGACCCCACGACAGCATCTTCCCAAGCAAAAACAAGATAACAGAAGACTGAACACGCCCCGTGCTCAGCCAGCACGGGGGCGTGCCCAAGTGTAAGCAGAAAAGACAAAGTGGTAGAAGCTTCTATTGCCCACCACGGGGCCGTGCTCAGCGGACACGGGGCCGTGGTCAACTATAAGATTCGCACAATCCAGGCAAATCTTCATAGTACAAAGATTCTTCTGCACACGGGGTCGTGCTTAGCGGACACGGGGGCGTGTCAACTAATAAGACAAAGCTGCATTAAATGAAGAAAGAGAAGGATGTGGACACGGGGCCGTGCCCACTGGACACGGGGCCGTGCCCGAGCTTCTGTCCAGCCTATAAATAGGAGTGCTTGGCTCAAGCTCAAACCATCCCTTGGCACACCACCTCTCTCACACTTCACCCACCACCACCATAACACCATCATCCATTGTCCATCATAGAGTGTGTGAGTCGTCTCGGGATCCAAGATTGATCGTAAGAGTTCTTGACAATCAAGGCCATGCTTTCCTAAGTCTCTTACATCACTTGGTGAAGACAAAGTGTCTAGTGTAATACTTTTTATTTCTAATCTTTTCACACTTTTTACTTGGTTTTGTATTAATGACTTTAATAACTAGTTGCTTATGTTGAAGGTGATCTTTCCTTATCGTTTGTCCGTGGTGTCTTGGCATTATTTTACTGTCTATATAAAATAAAAGATTTTCACCATTCATATCTCCACGGTCTATATGGAGGTATGTTGGCTACCTGGTCGGGGGTTAGGGGAACGGTTTGGTAAAGGTCTTGCCATTGTTCAGCGTTTAGAGGTCCTGCAATGGACCTAGGTCAAATTTAGTAGGACCTCCTTCAATACTTAACGGTATTGGATGGCGGGGGTCCAAACTCTTTGATCCCCTCATAAGTTAACTACTATTAATACTATAACCCGGCTATTTAGGACTGTATCCCTGCTGACTCAAACTACTTAGTCGAGGGTAACGTCACCTCCAAAAGAGGGGCCTACCATAATTTGCATTAATAACTTAATTAATTATCTTCCAATAATCCACCCTTTTAGGATTGTATCCTTCCTGACTCAAACTATTGGGGTGAGGGTAACGTCACCTTCGAAAGAGGGGCCTACTACAATAACTAAGATAATCTCTTAAATAAGTGCAAAAGTGCGGAAATAATCAAAGGTTACACTAGATACGAGTCGGAACCAAGTGATTCATCCTGTCTATCTGTTTTTCTTTTTATTTTTATTTTCAGCATTTTAGTTAGTTTTTATTTTTCTTAGTTTAAAACATTTTTCCTAACCTTTTGATTTGATTAGACGTTGAGGATAAACCGGTACTAAAAGCTCTTGTGTCCTTGGACGACCTCGGTATCTTGCCAACACTATACTACGCTCACGATGGGTGCACTTGCCCATATGTGTGTTTAGTGTTAGTAAAATATCGTGTTTTATAAATTTAAAACTTGGCTAAAAATAAGTGTTAAAGGGGCTTAAAATATACACCTAATATATATAACACTTCACACGCATCAGGTACCGACCGCCGGTTCTCTCTCTCTGCTCGGTTCTCTCTCCCTTCGCCGCTCACCACCAACGGGCGTGGTGGTGGTCCGTTTCATTTACCGACTAGGGGGGGGGTCGGTGAGTGTGTGTGGGTGTTGAAAGGGGGAAAGGTGATGAGTGGTCGTGGTGTCGGAGAGGGTGTCGCGGCTGGAGACCACCATCGCTGCCGGTGGTCGCCGGCTCCGCCGGTTAATCGGCTCCGGTCAACAGCCGAGGAAGAAAGAGAGGGCAGTGAGGTGTGGTTGTGTTGTTGTCTGGTTTGTTAAAGCCTGCACAAATGAGGATCTAGTATTTATAACTAAAATTAGGTTAGTGGGCTTTGGACTTGGGCCCAAGGCCCACAAGCCCAATCTCGCGCTTAAAATGGCCCGCTCGTTCCTACGTGACCCGATATCAATACCCGATTATCATAAAAATATAGTGAATTATAATTTTTGATTTAAAAATACATAAAATAGTGCCGGTATTTGATGTTGTCGCGTTCGTGCGTCGTGAACGGTAAAATCGCGTAAATGCCCCGTTTGCCGTTTCTGATCCGTTTTCCGATCCGATTTCGACTACGTATATTAAAATTTAACAACGAAGCTAAATATATAAAAATATATTATTATCGAGACGAAGTTCGAGTCCGGAGCGTCGGTTTCGTCGTTGATTGTCGGTGTGTTACCGTTTCCACGTTTTTCGTTTGCGTCTGCGTTTTGTGTCGTTCGGAAGTCCAATAAATACACAAAAATTAATTTCATGAATATAGAATATTCGTACAACATCCGTATTTGTCGACGTTGTCAGTATTTTGTTCGGTTTCGTTTCGTTATCGCTTAACGTTTAACTTGCTCCTCCGCAAATCACCGTTCGCGCACTGTAAAGTCGGATAAACGTTCCTGGGCATTCCAAAGGCCTAATTAAGTTAAGTTGCGTCGTAAACACTATTTATTATTGTGTTAATCACCTGTTAATCATGTAATTAAGAGCCGTAAATTACGGGTTGTCACATTCTCCCCCTGTTACATAAATTTCGTCCTCGAAATTTAGACTATGTTATCTCCTCAGAATTGTGTTGTTTGCAGGTAAGTCCGAATAATAGCAAAATGAATGACCGCGTAATCGAAACAAGACTTATTCGAATCATGAATTTCTCAACAATAAGAACCCAACAGTTTAAAAGGGATGTGTTTCAGAAATTTATATCAAAGGAAACAAGACGTACTGGTACAGTCACTAATGTGACTAAGTTAACAGGGATCCAACAATGAACAGGAACTTCGACCAATCGAATTCCATATGAACGTTTACAATAAGTAAATGAGTTCTAGAAGCAATATCATCCACTGGATGAGCTTAGAATCAACAATCTCAAATTTACTAGTTTGCACGAAACGCTCGATCGTGATCAGCACAAGCTGCAAGTTATACCGACGCCACAAGGTGTCGCAATGAATGAAACAATTCAATAATAGGGGTGATCGAACAAGCATCACTGTGTTTTGCATGAAACGCTCAATCCTGATTAGCCTAAGCTACAAGTTTGTACTGACACCACAAGGTGTCGTAGTAATTCAAATAATTCAATAATAGCGGTGATCAAACAAATTCACAGTGTTTGAAATCAAATGAAAGCGTAATAAAGTGAATCTGAAAGTTTGTTTCAAATGACATTATGGAATTTTCAATTGAAATTTGAGCATCAAAGAAATAGTGTTTTCGATCGAAGACGAGGAAGCAATGAATATCGCAAAACATTTTATCGATGTTGAAACGACCGTTAGGGGGTGCACCAGAATATAAAAATGAATTGGTGTACCATTGTCTTAACACACAATTGTGTTAAGACTGTTGTAATGTGATAAATCAAAGCGGATTTAATCTAAATCAATAAATAAATAATTAAATCCGTGCATAAGATATGTAAACGAGCTTAGCGCAAGGTTCAAATAAGTGAAAATACCACCACAAGGTGTCGAAATCAACAAAGAATTTAATGGAGTCGAATGCCAAACAAGTTTACCACGACTCGGAACAAATGAAGCGCTCGTTAAAAATTGATTTGAATATGATGCTCCCAATACATCATATGGTGTCTTGAATCGAATATGTGTAATGAACAAGTTCAAACAATTGAACTTGGTATGGGCGCAAGCCGACAATAAATACATGTATTGACAAAGAAATTTCGGCATGGTCACAACGAAAAAACATGTATGTAACTTGTAAAGAAATGATCGTGATACAATGACCCTTAAGAGGAGTAGAGATGTGAAAATCTACTCATTAGATGCAAAAATCGGAATTTCCATAAAAGAAATTTAAGGACTTTACCTGGGGTTTCATGTGATGACCGGTTGTTAGGTGACATTACCATGGAATGTTGAACATAGCGTATTCGTCGTTAATAAGATAGGGGGAATACGAAGGCATGCGTCTTCTCCTTAGCATGACTCGTGTCGTTTGCAGGACCGCGTGCCAAACCGCCGCTTCCTGGTCGATAGTTCTCCTGCTGACAAGAATCTAGCGTCGTCGTTAAATTGCGTCATCGTTCCCTCTCAAAGGCCTCACCTCGATAGTCGTATGTGTCGTACTTCAACCTCCGTTGATGTATAGCTTAAGTTTCACGTATACCTGTGCACTAGCGTTGTGTGCCGCGTAGAAGGTGATGTACCCCGACATCCGTTGACGTAGAAATTGAGTTCCATGTATTCTCGTGCGCTAGCGTTTTGTTATGCGTAGGCTGCCTGCTCGGGAAGTTAAATATTATAGACAATATGGATAACAGTGTGTGCCCGAGTTAATATTCGCGGTTCCTACGTGATGACCTTTAATGAACTTTAACATAAGTTTTCGAAGGTCTTCAATGCATGTTTCCTAAACTCTCAGAGTTTTGTGTACTGTATGTAATCGTTTTACGTACCGTGTTTATGACACCACAATAGCGTATGTTTGAAAACAAAATCTCGACTGATTTATTTTCGGCAACGGTTGGAGACCATATTCGAGTACTAAGCGTTTTGTATGTATTCAGGTTTTAATATTCTAATTTCCCAGAGAAAAGTAAGGTTAGAGCCTAGGTATCACAACAGAAACCTAATTCGCTATAACCTATAACTCTGATACCAATCTGTCACACCCCGAAAACATTTACAAAAATGTAAAACAGTAAAAAGTGGGGGTTATGAACTCGCCTGAATATTCCCTGTGCAAAGCTAGCTAATTACGACTTCGATGATGTCGTTTCCAAGACTTGACTTGCTAGCGTGCATTCTACAATATTCCTAACACGGAATACCTAATAAGTTTCTAAATAAACGCAGTATCTAAACTACGTGTCATCGAGCTCTACCGAATAGTTAATCGAACGATTCAACGATAAGTTGTTACTTAATGAAAATGAATAAGTTGAACTTTGTTTAGTTTCGCTTAATGTCGTAAGTAATCAATAAGTCTCGAAAAGACTTGATTCTCGAGAGATTTAAAAACAAATAAATATTTATATAAAAATATAAATATGTCGTTTTAATTGCGTTTGCCGTCTTGAGAAGTCGTATGTGTATAAAAGAGTATTTATACGAAAATAGTATATGACAAACTCGTATTATACATCGCGTTTGATATTTGAAGTAAATTTGTAAACCATATTTACTTTGTAAGACGAATAAGAGTCGTTGGAACTTTGAAATAAGGAAATAAATTATATTCATCCTCATAAAAGAAGTCCTGTTGTTCGATTGTTAAAATAAATATACAATATATTTATTTTTATGAAAAGGGTCATGTTGTTTGCCGTTTGATGTAAATACATCAACTATATTTATGTTATAAGACGAAATCATGTCGTTTGATATTTGAAATAAATATAAACTATATTTATTTTCATGAAATATCGTTGAAAGTAATATACACCTGTATTTTGTTTTATAAAAATCATTTGTAGTCGATCGGCTCTGCTTCATTTTATTAATAAAACGTAAATATTTTACGGATTTTCTCGAAAAACGGGCAGAGTTTCCTCTGTTTTTTGGACGCCCCCGACAACACAAGTTGTCGTTATTTATCAAGATTCAACAAGTTTTCAAACAAATAAACACAAGTTATAAAACATGATAATATATGAAACCGCAAATATATATACGATTTTAACATTCGGTTCGAGAGCTCGTTTGTCACGTGTAAATAAAATTATAAAGATAATGTAATGAATTCACGACTTTAAACTATTACCACAACTCTCGCCGAGTCGTTGAAACATGGACTGAGTTGACCGAGTCAACTCACTGTTGACCAGGTTTGACCGGGTCGACTCGGTTTGACCGGGTCGACTCGGTTTGACCGGGTCTGCTGAATCCGAACGTCTGACCTTGATGACTACCTGACTCGAACCCGCTGAGCTGAACGCGAACCACACCGGGTCTGACCGGTTGACCTGAACTGGACCCGAGTCAAAAGCTTGAACATTTGAACTGAGCCGAAGCACACCCACCTCCGCCACAGCCGCTGTCGGAACCACCATCCCCGCCGTCGTCGGTCGGCTGGAACCTACATCTGGAACCCGAACCGAACCCGATTTGAGCCGAGACCCATAACCCGAACCAAAACTCAAGCCGAGCCAAATACAACCACAGCGAAAACTCGTTGGATAAAGTCAAGGACCGCCGGACAAACGGTGAAATACGTCAGATAAGACAAGGTCCGCCTGAGAACTGTGATACTCGTCGGATAATCACGTCGACCATCGGATACAGAACCGACCGGTTAAAGGAACCGACCACCGGTTCGAGTCTCTATCTTTTCTTCCCGCTGCTCGAACCGCAAAACTGACTCGAACTTGACCCGGTTCGAACCCGAAACCGGTGAACTCGCCGGGTAAAGGCAATGTCCGGCGGTCAATGGTACCGACCGCCGGTTCTCTCTCTCTGCTCGGTTCTCTCTCCCTTCGCCGCTCACCACCACCGGGCGTGGTGGTGGTCCGTTTTATTTACCGACGCAAGGGGGGGTCGGTGAGTGTGTGTGGGTGTTGAAAGGGTGAAAGGTGATGAGTGGTCATGGTGTCGGAGAGGGTGTCGCGGCTGGAGACCACCATCGCCGCCGGTGGTCGCGGGCTCCGCCGGTTAATCGGCTCCTGTAACAACCCTCATTAAAAGTCATATTTATTATATTATTTTATCCAATAGGAAACCCTAATTGAGACACCCAAGTGATTCTGCACAAACCCTACAAATTTTAGAACAATCAGAATTAGGATCAGGGCCCCTAAAACTCAGGGGGGGGGCATTCCCTACTCAACGATTATCATTATAAGTTATTATAAAAATCAAATTTAATCAAACCGTCGACTCACCTGCACTCCAAACATACGTGGTAAGTATATGAGAAAAATGTATCCCTTACGGACCGTAAGGGTTGATGCTTACGGTCCGTAAGCCTGGCAAAATTGGTGTATAAATAGCAGAGTCTGGGACTGGAAATTGGGCGATTGAACGACGAAAAAACTCAAAATATACGCTGAGATATCGTCCAAATACTTTCCAAACACACACGAATCACTAATTAGTAGAGGGGTGCTGCTACGATACAGGGTAATAACTCGATCGCTATTACGATTCATTGTCCGATCGATCAATGTACTCAATGGATGTTTAAGTGCTGCCCACATTAGGGTGATGCTTTGTCATTAATCGTTAATTCGATGGATGTTTAAGCATAGCACTTTGTCATTCGTTGTGAGGGTTGATCTCGTGAGTTATCGTAAATGTTGTATTAGTTACTTACCTAGTTCGTGTGCACTAGGTTACAAGTCTAATTAATAGGCGAAGCTCTGCCTGTATAAATCTGCAATCTATCAAGGCTTATCTGTAGACTAAACTTTGCCCGTAGAAATCTGCAATATGAGTCCATTCTCTTTTATCACCTTTTTGTGATAAAATTATATTTACAAATGCTTTCCAAAATCATAAAGGTTTACCTGTTATACTTACAGTGATTAAATTTTTATATTCTATAATAACTGCTGGTATAGGAGGTTTTATACATTACTTGATCCTCATTACTATTAGCCAGAAAGATAGTTAATAATAGCATGACCACAAGCACAGTGAGAATTATGCCTCAGTAGCCATAACCTATAACTAATATTATTTTAACATTAAATCGTTAATAAATTTATGTTTGAAATAAATCTAAAAAGTGTATACCATAATAAAATAGTCAAGTATAATGTATTCTACTATACGAAGATTATATGGTTAGTCACGTTAATATATCAAATAATGATATTACAAATATATAATTAACATATTATATTTGATAAGTAATAGTAGTTTGACATAAAATGATATATGTCATTTTCTGGATTGAATGGTTTTGTGTCATAAGTAATATATTTGACAAAGTAATGTCACCGAACACAACTAAGTCCAGAGTCACTAGTTGAGAGAATGATCAACAGTGACATGACCAAAAGCACTAGTTGAGAGAATGATCAACAGTGTCATGACTAGAATCACTAGTTGAAAGAATGATCAACAGTGATATGATCACCGTCACAGGAATCGCCTAGTGACGGATAAATTGAATAATAGTAAAATATAATTACTTGATAAATTCACCATTGGACGAAAGTAAGCCAATGAGTGATATGATTACTGTCACATCGGAACTACCACCATGTGACAAATACTGATTGAGTTGGGTAAATATAAACAAATATAAAAACCTTAATGTTGTAAGGTATAACAATATATTTTATAGAAATGGAATGAACTCACTCAGTATTTCCACTGACAAAACCTTTTTCAAACATTTTTCAGGTAATTACAGTAGATTGGAATAAGAGCTGGTTACGACACTGAAAGGCTTCAAGAAGTGGCTTATTTTATTAATTAAATCAAACTAAGAAATATTGTTTTATGTAAACAAATTTATCTTATTAAAGCTACCTTTGTAAAACATGGGTTTATCTCATCTATTTAATAAATAAAAATCCGGTGTTTCTAAAACTCTGATATTTTTCCTAACTCAAGGTCCTGATGAAATTTCCGCTGCAATATTTCATAAAATTAATCACCGGTACCACTGGGCTGTTCGCGACTCCCGATTCCGTCTAGGGTGGGTCGGGGGTCGTGACAGAAGGTGGTATCAGAGCCACTTGTTTAAAGCTATTTAGGTGTTCTTTTAATACCTAAACTTAAAAGTTAGGAAACTGATACAAATTAACATATGTGTTATATATGAATATATATATGTCGATATGCACATATAATATTCTGAAAGTATTGTTTTGTTTTAATTATTCTATGATATTAATAAGTGAAAATGTTTGCAATTCAGATGTCGAATGAAGTACCACATAATCCAGAAGTTCATGCTAATAATGAAAATCCTTTGGATAAAAATGCTATAGAAAATCTAATAGCCCAAGGAATAGCTAATGCTTTACCTTTAATAATTAAAGCTGTTAAAAACCCCGTAGAACCCACCAAAGTTATGAGTAGCAAGCATACTCATGACAGCCATAGTGTCAATGGAGGTAATGATGATATTATCAAATCCCCATTTCCCAAGAAAAAGAAGGCGATGACTTTCGGGTGTACCTACAAAGAATTTCTAGCTTGTAAACCAACTGAGTTCGCAGGCAGTGAAGGTGCCACGGCTGCTCTGCGATGGTTGGAAAAGACAGAAGTTGTTCTTACAATCAGCAAATGTACCGAAGAAGATAAGGTGATGTATGCATCTAACCTCTTTAAGGAAGAAGCCTTAGAATGGTGGAATACAATTCTTCAGGCAAAAGGAAGTGACATAACTTATGCCATGAACTGGGAAAAATTCAAGGAAATGGTAGAAAGGAAATTTTGTCCTCCTTATGAAAAGGAACGAATGGCTAACAAATTCCTAAATCATAAAATGATAGATGTGAATTGTCGTGAATATACGACAACGTTCTTCGAATATGCAAGAATGGTACCAACTCTGGCTTCGCCAGAACCTGTACTAATTTCTCGTTATATTTGGGGATTAATTAGCGAAATCCGAGACATAGTCAAGGCCACTAGACCACAGACTATTGAAGAAGCAGTCGAACTAGCTAACATGTTGACAGATGGACTAATCCGCACAAGAGAAGAAAACAAGAAGAAAGAATTAGCCCAGAAAATTTTCCAAGAATTCAAGAAGAAAGAAACTGAACCGTCATTGGAGCAACCTATCTGCAGAAACTGTAACAAAAATCATTCAGGAAGATGCCGTTTTAGGAAAACACCCTACTGTGACTTCTGCAAGATGACCGGGCATATAGAGGAAGAGTGTAGAAGGAAAACTAATGTTTGTTTCAATTGCGGAGAAACAGGACACATCAAACCATATTGCCCAAAACTAACCAAAGCACCCGACAACAAGGCCAGAACTGCAGATGGAGCTAAGAAGAAAGCGCGAGCATTCGTACTTACTACGCAAGAAGCAGAAATGATTCCAGACGTAATCGCTGATATGTAATATCTAAGTTAAGTTATTATTTAACCCTAATATAAATAGAAGTTTTTAAATAAATACATTATGTCAAGTACTTCATCTATTCAAAACCATAACAGAATTGTTTGATCTTCACTTTCACTGAATCATTTATTTGGTCACGATCACCTTGTGGTGATGTTTTCACAAATTTGAAGCTTGTGCTAATCTCGTTGCACACCTTATATCCGGGTTTAATTATTTATTTATATTAAATCCGCTTTGTTGGTTTATTCTAAAATCAATCTTAACACAATCATGTGCTAAGATAATGATACACAAATTCATTTCATAACTCAGTGTATCTCTTAATGATTTTTATATCAGCAATCGAGTGTTTCGTAATTTTTATTGCTTTATTATCTTTGATCGAAAAACATTATTCAATTATTTCAATTTCAATCAAAAAATCCTACTAGATTTATTTGAAACATTCGGACTTACTTCATTTGATTTAAAGCATGGTGAAACTCATTTCATTCACCGCTACTATTTCCAATTACTACGACACCTTGTGGTGGCGTTTTCTTTAATTTAAAGCTTGAGCTAATCTCATTTTCACTCCTGATGAACGAATTTTAATTTCTGTTAGTTCATTATCTTAAACAGTCTTAATACAATTATGTGTTAAGATAAGAGTACACAAATTCATATCATATTCCGGTGTATCTCTAAAAGTTTCTTTCATCATTTATCGAAAATTCTATAATAATTCATTTGGTCTTTTCATTTGAAAATCCTATTCGAAATAAATATCCAAATTTACTTCATTAAAGCTTTCAGTTATTTACACGGTGAAATTGTTCGGTCACCATAATTATTGAATTATTTCAATCATTTCGACACCTTGCGGCGTCGTTATAAACTTATAGCTTGGACTAATCATAATCATACGAACCATTCAAAACCACGTATGTCTTTCATTTGACTCATTATTAAAAATAGTCTTAATGCAATTATGTATTAAGACAATGATACACTAAACTCTGTTGTATTTCGGTGTATCCTTAATGTCAACACACTGATTTCCCTTTTGTTATGATTCGATAGTTAACAATCATTTTCGTGCTTCTATTTCATTTGAGCTTGTTGATTCTGAGTCTTCCTTAGTTGCCAATCAAAGTAAGCTTTCTTTTGACAAAGAATTCTATGGTTTCTAAAAAGTCATTCACAAAATTTTAAACATTCAATTTAGACATCTATTTGACCATATATCTTTTGGCTTGAACATAGTCACCTTGGAAATTATATCATTTCATCTCATTTGTTTGACATTGATTTCTTGAAATAATTCAGTTGAACCATTGAGTCATATTTATTATATAACTCATATTCACAAAATTTAATTCTGTGTCATTTTGTTGACTGAAATATGACATAAGTCTAAAAGAAATATCATAACCCAAATCTCGAGGACGAGATTTTTATTAAGGTGGGGAGAATGTAACAACCCTCATTAAAAGTCCTATTTATTTTATTATTTTATCCAATAGGAAACCCTAATTGAGACACCCAAGTGATTTTGCACAAACCCTACAAATTTCAGAACAATCAGAATCAGGATCAGGGCCCCTAAAACTCAGGGGGGCATTCCCTACTCAACGATTATCCTTATAAGTTATTATAAAAATCGAATTTAGTCAAACCGTCGACTCACCTGCACTCCAAACACACGTGGCAAGTATATGAGAAAAATGTATCCCTTACGGACCGTAAGGGTTGATGCTTACGGTCCGTAAGCCTGGCAAAATTGGTGTATAAATAGCAGAGTCTGGGACTGGAAATTGGGCGATTGAACGACGAAGAAACTCAAAATATACGCTGAGATATCGTCCAAATACTTTCCAAACACACACGAATCACTAATTAGTAGAGGGGGTGCTGCTACGATACAGGGTAATAACTCGATCGCTATTACGATTCATTGTCCGATCGATCAATGTACTCAATGGATGTTTAAGTGCTGCCCATATTAGGGTGATGCTTTGTCATTAATCGTTAATTCGATGGATGTTTAAGCATAGCACTTTGTCATTCGTTGTGAGGGTTGATCTCGTGAGTTATCGTAAATGCTGTATTAGTTACTTACCTAGTTCGTGTGCACTAGGTTACAAGTCTAATTAATAGGCGAAGCTCTGCCTGTATAAATCTGCAATCTATCAAGGCTTATCTGTAGACTAAACTTTGCCCATAGAAATCTGCAATGTGAGTCCATTCTCTTTTATCACCTTTTTGTGATAAAATTATATTTACAAATGCTTTCCAAAATCATAAAGGTTTACCTGTTATACCTACAGTGATTAAATTTTTATATTCTATAATAACTGCTGGTATAGGAGGTTTTATACATTACTTGATCCTCATTACTATTAGCCAGAAAGATAGTTAATAATAGCATGACCACAATCACAGTGAGAATTATGCCTCAGTAGCCATAACCTATAACTAATATTATTTTAACATTAAATCGTTAATAAATTTATGTTTGAAATAAATCTAAAAAGTGTATACCATAATAAAATAGTCAAGTATAATGTATTCTACTATACGAAGATTATATGGTTAGTCACGTTAATATATCAAATAATGATATTACAATTATTTAATTAACATATTATATTTGATAAGTAATAGTAGTTTGACATAAAATGATATATGTCATTTTCTGGATTGAATGGTTTTGTGCCATAAGTAATATATTTGACAAAGTAATGTCACCGGACACAATTAAGTCCAGAGTCACTAGTTGAGAGAATGATCAACAGTGACATGACCAAAAGCACTAGTTGAGAGAATGATCAACAGTGTCATGACTAGAATCACTAGTTGAAAGAATGATCAACAGTGATATGACCAGAATCACTAGTTGAAAGAATGATCAACAGTGATATGATCACCGTCACAGGAATCGCCTAGTGACGGATAAATTGAATAATAGTAAAATATAATTACTTGATAAATTCACTATTGGACGAAAGTAAGCCAATAAGTGATATGATTACTGTCACATCGGAACTACCACCATGTGACAAATACTGATTGAGTTGGGTAAATATAAACAAATATAAAAACCTTAATGCTGTAAGGTATAACAATATATTTTATAGAAATGGAATGAACTCACTCAGTATTTCCACTGACAAAACCTTTTTCAAACATTTTTCAGGTAATTACAGTAGATTGGAATAAGAGCTGGTTACGACACTGAAAGGCTTCAAGAAGTGGCTTATTTTATTAATTAAATCAAATTAAGAAATATTGTTTTATGTAAACAAATTTATCTTATTAAAGCTACCATTGTAAAACATGGGTTTATCTCATCTATTTAATAAATAAAAATCCGGAGTTTCTAAAACTCTGATATTTTTCCTAACTCACGGTCCTGATGAAATTTCCGCTGCAATATTTCATAAAATTAATCACCGGTACCACTGGGCTGTTCGCCAGTCCCGATTCCGTCTAGGGTGGGTCGGGGGTCGTGACAGCTCCGGTCAACAGCCGAGGAAGAAAGAGAGGGCAGTGAGGTGTGGTTGTGTTGTTGTCTGGTTTGTTAAAGCCTGCACAAACGAGGATCTAGTATTTATAACTAAAATTAGGTTAGTGGGCTTTGGGCTTGGGCCCAAGGCCCACAAGCCCAATCTCGCGCTTAAAATGGCCCGCTCGTTCCTACGTGACCCGATATCAATACCCGATTATCATAAAAATATAGTGAATTATAATTTTTTATTTAAAAATACATAAAATAGTGCCGGTATTTGATGGTGTCGCGTTCGTGCGTCGTGAACGGTAAAATCGCGTAAATGCCCCGTTTGCCGTTTCTGATCCGTTTTCCGATCCGATTTCGACTACGTATATTAAAATTTAACAACGAAGCTAAATATATAAAATATATTATTATCGAGACGAAGTTCGAGTCCGGAGCATCGGTTTCGTCGTTGATTGTCGGTGTGTTACCGTTTCCACGTTTTTCGTTTGCGTCTGCGTTTTGTGTCGTTCGGAAGTCCAATAAATTCACAAAAATTAATTTCATGAATATAGAATATTCGTAGAACATTCGTATTTGTTGACGTTGTCAGTATTTTGTTTTGGTTTCGTTTCGTTATCGCTTAACGTTTAACTTGCTCCTCCGCAAATCACCGTTCGCGCATTGTAAAGTCGGATAAACGTTCCTGGGCACTCCAAAGGCCTAATTAAGTTAAGTTGCATCGTAAACACTATTTATTATCGTGTTAATCACCTGTTAATCACGTAATTAAGAGCCGTAAATTACGGGTTGTCACACAAAATGAGTCAGTTAATTGTATTTACCAGTGTAAACTGACGTATTTTCCCAAAAAGACTAAGTGTAGGTACTAATCGAAATAGGTTGGCCTCTCCTTAGCATCAATAAGAGTCTTGCAAGCTTGGATGCATTTTAAATCTGATGAACTATGTCTCCTTTTTATTTGATCCGCCTGTGGATCCTTTATAGTCCGTTTGTAATACTTTGATATTAATTTATATTCGGTTTGTAATGTGATTCAATCTTTTGCTTCCGCTGTGCATTTAAATTGTGTTGTTTGACTATGATGATATCAACTACGTCACGATACTCCCTACCGGGACCACCGATAATACGTGGAAATATCGGGGTGTGACATCTGATGTCTACGCGGGCCGTGACTGAGTCACCAGCGACCAAAAACTGGACAGCTGCATGTTGCAGCCTGTCCACCGCCATTGCATGGCTTCTGAGTGATACCAGGGGTAG
Organism: Helianthus tuberosus; assembly: GCA_030545235.1. Classification (NCBI taxonomy): domain Eukaryota; kingdom Viridiplantae; phylum Streptophyta; class Magnoliopsida; order Asterales; family Asteraceae; genus Helianthus; species Helianthus tuberosus. Next base: position 9,004 of record JARYGA010020909.1, on the reverse strand, counting down.
GTTAATGGTTTTTACTGCCATGGGGACACCTGTGATCATCTGGTTAACTCCCTAAACAGCTGGAATGATCTTATCAACCCCCAAATTCGTATAAATAGCTCCTTGTTTGATCATTTGAGACTTGCACTATCATTTTTCACTCTCAAACTTATTCTCTGGAGTATCCTGGATCAAAGGAAGCTTTCTTAAGTTCAATTTTTCGGGATAAGGACCTTTGTAAGTGTTCTTAGCCTCTGTAGTTAAGTTTTATTTAGTTTAAGGACCGAAAGTCAAAGATATCGTAATTATACTTTGACTTCGTGATTAATCATAAACGGTCCAGCCATTATTTGAATTGAAAGTGGCTATGTGTTGGTAATTTAGTTGGTAATAATCCCTCAAAAGGGCACCTCTTAGTTATCACGTTTACTTAGTCAATTGTCGGGTCAAAGTAGTTAAAATAAAAGTCAAACGGGTCAGTTTTTAAATAAAATTCATAACTGATAATGTAGAAGCTATAAAATCAGTTTTATCACTTTAATAACTTGGTAAATATTATAAGAACATGTTTACACATGTTCAACCCGACAATTCTGAGTTTAGGCATGGTTCGCAATCGAAAGTCGCAAAAGTTGACTTTTGCTTTGACTTTTAGTTCTGACCCGAATTAGCTTAGTTTAGTTATGCTTTAGGGTTCCTTTGTAACCATGTTATATGTTAGAATAACCCTCTGATGTTATACTACATGGTCCCTTAGAAATCATAGTTCATTTGCATGTTTCCTTTAATTGCTTAAAAATTGACTATTATGCCCTTATGTTATAAAAACAAGATTTTTGAAAATGTGAGATGAAAAAAAGCTTTATTACTGATATATAAGTATGTCAAATAAATTTGACATCATTTTCTGGTCTCAAACTAAAGTTATGCAAGATATCGTAAAATGAAACTTTTTGTTAATTAAATTACATTTTTAGCATAAATCATGTTTAAACCCAAATTTTGGCACCAAACCCATTGCCTACTATTTTGATATTATTTTTAAGGATTTTTGGAATTTTTGGTCAGATTATAAACTGACCATATCATTGAGTTCTCGTATAATTCGGTAAATGACGATAATACCCTTTTCATTCATAAAATGAGATTAACATATGATTTGCGTGCCAAACCTTTTCCTACTGATATTATATATTAAATAAAATATTTTAAACATGTAAGGTTGATCAAAATCTCAGATTTTCATAAACATCTCAATTATCGTCAATTATCGACTTTTACGCTAATTAGGCGCATAGTATGGTTTAAAACCATGCTAAACACCTAAGACTTGTTACCTACTGATTTTATAAATAAATTTTTATACTTTTAACAGTAAGTATAAGTCTTGAACTCAGATTTCCAATTTTGTCCTTAAAATATATGTGAAATGACCAAAATGCCCCTACGGTGCGTAGTTTGGCCATAAATGGTAAACCTCACATATGTATGATATCCTACTGTTATAACTTTATAAAATATTTTTTTTTACTGAATGCTTTATACCAGAACCTCAGTTCACTATAAAACCTCTTTTATAAACTTTAAAATTACCAAAATACCCTTACGGGGCTTAAATTGGTTTTAAAATCCTTTTGGGCATAATTGTTAATATCCTACTGATGTCACAACATATTTTAAGCATAATAATATATGGAACTTGTACTTGACTCATCCGGTTACCCGTTATGTCACACCCCCAAAAATACCCCGAGCGGATACCCCCGCGAGGCGTGTGACGTACCAGGATCTAGCCACTAATCACATTGAACCATAAGTAGAATAAAACTTTCCATTTAAAAGATAGTACAATTCAAGCACCAATTTAGAAAATCAAACATGTTCAGCGGAAGCACAATAGTTTGTTCAATAAGTTTAAATAAAAATGTTCAAAACAATGCAACACCGAGAAACGTTCCAAATGCCATGACCCATGACCACTCCAGCTTCCCAGACAGCAAGTTCCATGACAATGTACCCGAGGACCTGCAAGCTTGCAGAAAAGTGTATCAGCGAAATATGGCGAGTTCACGTTTTGTTTAACCGTTTGTTACCAAGTATTGACTTATGTTATGTTGACAATAACTCGATACCGCAGACGGATCCTTTTTGCCCTTCTCCAATGCTCTATCAAACATTGGTCATGATTTTAAAGTTATTAGTTCACGCTCGTCCTATCCAGGTACGTCGTGAGGGTGTCAAACCTAATAGCTCTATCAACTAATAACCCCGTTGCCCTACAAGCAACTTGTTCGGTAGTATGATGGGACTTAAGTGATAGAAAGTGAGTGTATTATCCAAAATCAACAATTACTGAAAACCGCCTCATATCCCCTACAAGGATATGGGTTTGTGAAAACTGCCTCACATCCCCTACAAGGATGTGGGTTTATAAAAATCCGTTTATTTGTTTGCCTGTTTAATTGTCCCCACCGGACGCATGGTTGTAAAGAGAAGTGAACTCACCTTGGTTTGCTCGGTAAGACTAGTTACTTGTTCTCACTTAATCAATCAAAGCCTATGAGGTTCATGTATACATAATCAGTTCGCATTCAAGTCGTTCACGTAATCGCACTAGATAGTTACCACATAACATCAGCAATGCACTACTCGGCCATCTACAACTCATTCGTTAAACTTACAACACAACCACACACACACACAAGCAGGTAATTCACTTATTCATTAATGTGCGATCCAATCAAATTAAAGGCCCAATACTAAGTTGTGCAATTGGGGAATTGGGCCGGTGTGTTTGATCTCGTTCTTGTGCGACTTAGCAAGTGTTCGGCCCAGGTACTACGGCCCAATTATCCACTTGTGCGACTGGGTCCTCTTGTGCGACTGAGTCCACTTGTGCAATCCAGAAATCTTGTGCTACTGGCTTCCGGGCCAATGTGCGGCCCATTGGAAGGTTCAGCCCAACCATCGTACTTGTGCGACTGGGCTGGGCTTGTACGATTGGTATAGACTTGTGTGACTGTGGATCAATTGTGCGTTCCAGTCTCACTTGTGCGATCGGCCTTCCTTGTGCGATTGACTGAGATTTATGGATAACAGTTGTCACGGCCCCCGTCCCGGTGTTACACGGTCCAGGAGCCGCGGGACAGAAACCCATGGTATTTATTATTTGAGTTGACAACGTAAGTTTAACAGGATCTTTTAAAACTTGAAAATTCCCAATTATTTTATTTTAATTTGGGGCAAACCCCGTAATTTACAATAGAGGAATTTCACGAGGAAATTCCCTGTTTTACAAAACATGTTTATTTATTTCAACGAGCCACCACTTCAAGCTTTATTAGTGCTCCTTAGCACTTTTCCTTGATTCAAAGTAGGTCACCTGAAACATGTTTTAAAAATATTTTATCAGCGGGGAAATACTGGCGAGTCACTCAAATTTGATAAAACGACACATAGTTATAAATTACAGCATAAGAGCGATTACAATGGCTACTATCTTATTTTTATCTGGCGCCGTGTCACACCCTGGTGATGATGGTCATACCACTATTGGGTCCTTTCCCCAAGTAGTGATGATTATCACTGTTAGGTTAATGAACCTAACCGTGAGAAATTAGTAATGTGCACAATACCCCACTAGCCAGTGATTCAAGATAACCACGACTTAATCCCTGTAATTATAACTTTTGAAAATAATTGGAGTATTGTAAAACATTGTTGATAAAAAGAGAATGACTCATATTGCAAATTTAAACGGGCAGAGTTTAGCCTACTGATAAGCCTTGTAACCTAGTTTAAATAACAATGCACACGAAACTAGGTAAGTAACTTAATACAACATTTACGATAAGCTTACGAGATTAAGACCCTCACGACGAATGACAAAGTATAGCCCTGATTTGGGCAGCACTTAAACATCCAACAGATTGGTTTCAATCGATCGGACATTGTATCGTAGCAGTGATCGAGTTAATACCCTGTAATCGTAGCAACGTTTCCCTACTTAGAATTACGATTTTGAGCAGTAAACTTCGTTTTTGATTGAAATTTTCGAGTGCAGATGAACTGCTCATGTCCAACTTATTTATAGCTGATTTTTGGGTTTTATGCGGCCCGCGTAAACCCTTACAAGAACTTACGCGGCCCGCGAGGGCCACCTAGTCTACGACTAGGGCTAGCGTGTCACCGGTAGGTCTGCCACGTGTGCGACACGTGGCCTGTTCTCTTATCCGGAGATTTTATAAGTTGTCGCGGCCCACGCAACCTTATCTTATGGTTTACGCGGCCCGCGTGAAAACCAATTTTCTTGTTTTCTTGGTTTTTTACGCGGCCCGCGTGAAAACCAATTTTCTTGTTTTCACTTACGGGTCGTTTTGGGGTATTTTTGCAGGTCCTTACATCCTCCCCACCTTATTTAAAATCTCGTCCTCGAGATTTATTGAAATTAGTGAGGATACTTTCGCTTCATCTCCGATTCCAGTTCCTAGGTATATTCGGGTCCTCTTTTTGAATCCCACTTGACTTTGACTAGTACCAATATTTTGTGTTTGAGAAACTTAATCTTTCTGTCTTCTATCTGAAGTGGTTTCTCCACAAATTTTAACTTTTCATTCACCTGTATGTCTTGAAGAGGGACTACTAGTGATTCGTCCGATAGACATTTCTTGAGGTTGGATACATGAAATACGTCATGTACCCCAGCTAACTCTTCTGGTAGTTGTAAACGATAGGAAACCGGTCCTATCCGCTGGATTACTGGGAATGGTCCTATGTACCTTGGACTTAGTTTTACTTTCTTACCGAACCGAACTACTCCTTTCCAAGGAGAAACTTTCAAGAGAACCTTGTCTCCAACTTGAAATTCCAACGGCTTGCGTCTATTGTCTGTATAACTCTTCTGATGATCTCGAGCTGTCTTTAGTTTTTCCTTGATTTGAGTTATCTTGTCGGTGGTTTCTTGTACGATTTCGGGACCTGATAATTGACTTTCTCCTATTTCTGCCCAGCAAACTGGAGTTCTACACTTCCGTCCATACAGTGCTTCGAACGGGGCAACTTCGATGCTTAAATGGTAACTATTGTTATAGGAGAATTCAATCAAGGGTAGGTGGTCATCCCAGTTTCCACCAAAATCTATTACACATGCCCTAAGCATGTCTTCCAAGGTTTGGATCGTTCTTTCACTTTGTCCATTTGTTTGGGGATGGTAAGCTGTACTTAAATTTAACTGCGTCCCCATGGCTTCTTGGAAACTTGTCCAGAAATGTGAAGTGAAGCGACTATCTCTATCCGATACAATGGAGAGTGGGACTCCATGTAAGGATACTACTTCGTCTACGTATAGCTTGGCTAATCTTTCCATGCTGAAAGTTTCCTTCATGAGTAGAAAATGAGCTGATTTGGTTAAGCGATCCACAATTACCCAAATCACGTCATTCCCCTTTCTGGTTTTGGGTAACTTAGTAACAAAGTCCATTGTTATGAGTTCTCATTTCCATACAGGCATTTCTAATTGTTGGAGTAATCCTGAAGGTTTCTGGTGTTATGCTTTAACTTGTGAACAAGTAAGACACTTCAAAACATATCTTGCTATGTCCTTTTTCATTCCTATCCACCAGAAATTATTTCTTAAATCTTGATACATCTTATTATTACCAGGATGCATGGTATACCTAGATTTATGAGTTCCTCTAAAATCTTATTTCTTAATTTCCCTTGCTTAGGTACCCAAATCCTTTTCTTATGGAATCTCCAAATTCCATCAACCCCTTGCTCTAAATTTTTTATTCTTCCTTTCATTCCTTCAGCATCATCCTTGATCGCTGTTACTTGAAGATTTAATCTAAGAGCACGAACTCGCTTTTTCTTTTCATGATACTTACGACTTAAGGCATCTGCAACTACGTTTGCTTTTCCTTCGTGATATTGAATATCACAGTCGTAGTCACTTAGAATTTCCATCCATCTTCTTTGCCTCATGTTCAATTCTTTTTGCCCAAATATGTATCTTAAACTCTTATGATCTGTATAGACTGTAAACTTACTTCCATACAGATAGTGCCTCCAAATCTTAAGGGCAAAAATTATTGCTCCTAATTCTAAGTCGTGAGTCGTATAATTCTCTTCATGCTTCTTCAATTGTCTTGATGCATACGCAATTACCTTCTTGAGTTGCATTAGCACACATCCTAATCCTAGCTTAGAAGCGTCACAGTAGACTTTAAAATCTTCTGTTCCTTCTGGTAAGGCAAGAATTGGGGCGTTCGTTAACCTTTTCTTTAAAATCTTAAAAGCCTCTTCTTGCCTAGGTCCCCATTCAAACTTAACCGATTTACAGGTTAGCTTAGTTAATGGTACAGCTATCTTAGAAAAATATTTAATAAACCATCTATAGTATCCGGCTAATCCTAGAAAACTTCTAACTTCTATAGCTGATTGCGGGACCTTCCATTTGGTGATCGCTTCTATTTTGGAGGGATCTACGTGAATACCTTCGTGATTCACCATGTGTCCTAAAAATTGTACTTCTTGTAGCCAGAATTCACACTTCGAGAATTTGGCATAAAGCTTTTCTTTTCTTAACAAAGTTAAGAGTGCATGCAAGTGTTCACAATGCTCATCCTGACTTTTGGAGTAAATAAGTATATCGTCGATGAAGACAATTACGAATTTATCCAAGTACGGTTTACAGATCCTATTCATCATGTCCATAAATGATGCAGGAGCATTTGTTAGTCCAAAGGGCATGACTGTAAACTCGTAATGACCATACCTAGTTCTAAAAGCAGTTTTAGGTATGTCTTCTTCTTGTACTTTTAACTGATGGTATCCGGAGCGTAAATCTATCTTAGAGAAATATCTAGCTCCTTGAAGTTGATCAAAAAGATCATCAATCCTAGGCAATGGGTATCGATTCTTAATTGTAACCTTATTCAATTCCCTGTAATCGATACACATTCGCATCGAACCATCTTTCTTTTTCACAAACAACACTGGAGCTCCCCACGGGGATGAACTAGGTTGTATAAATCCTTTACTAAGCAATTCATCTAACTGCTTTTTCAATTCTAGCATTTCGGTGGGTGCTAACCGATAAGGTGCCTTAGCTATCGGTGTAGTTCCAGGAATTAGATGAATTCTAAATTCCACTTCCCTATCGGGTGGTAATCCAGGTAGTTCTTCTGGGAATACATCAGAATATTCTGACACTACTGGGATTTCCTTAAGTTCTTTACCTTTAGTGTTAATGATTACCGAAATCATATACACTATTTCTTGTTTTCTTGAATAACTGGCCACTTTCATTACTGAAATGAATTTCAGTGGCTTACGTGGCTTATCTCCTGTAATCACCACTATTTCTCCTGTGGGTGCACGAATTTCTATTGCATTCTTATCACAGAGGATTCGAGCATGGTTGGCTACTAACCAATCCATTCCTAATACAACATCGAATCCAACTAAATTCATAGGTAACAGGTTTGCAGAAAATTTATGGCCTAAGAGTTCTATCTTTCCTTTCCGCAAAACCTTATCTATTTTAACAGAATTCCCATCTGCCGTTTCGACAGTAAAGATTTGTCTAAGGTTGGTTAAGGGTAGTTTAAGAGCTTGGCAGAATGAAGTATTTATAAAACTTTGGGTTGCACCAGAGTCAAATAATACTTTTGCATAAACGTAATGAACTAGGAACGTACCAGCTATCACGTCTGGGATGAGTTCTACTTCTTGAGTAGTCAGCTGAAAGGCTCTTACGTTCTTTTTATTAGTTCCTTCAGCTGGTTTGGCCTTGTTGTCAGCTGGTTTGACCAATTTAGGGCAGTCTGGCCTAAAATGTCCAACTTCTCCACAGTTGAAGCAGATTGTTGATTTCTTCCTCCTGCAATCTTCTTCTTGATGCCCTGGAATTTTGCAGAAATTGCAATACCCTTTGCATTTTCCAAAATGCTTTCTTTTGCCGGTACTGCAGAATGGAGCAGTGGAAGATTGCCCGATTCCCTTTTTCTTGAAGTTACTACTATTACCCATACGAAATCCTTGGGTAATCTTTTGGGCCACTTCCTTCTTCCGATTTTCTTCTCTTGTGCGTACCAGCCCGTCGGTTAAGGTGTTGGCTAATTCCACAGCATCTCAATAGTGCGGGGTCTTGCAGCTTTGACAATGTCACGAATTTCGCCAATCAAACCCCAGATGTAGCGAGAAATAAGCACCGGTTCTGGCGAAGCCAGGGTAGGTACAATTCTAGCATATTCGAAGAATGTCGAAGTATACCCTCGACAATCAACATCCACCATTCGGTGGCTCAGGAACTTATTTGTCATTTGTTCCTTTTCATATTCGGGACAGAATTTTCTTTCCACTAGGTTTTTAAATTCTTCCCAATTCATAGCATAAGCCACATCACTCCCTTTGGCTTGTAATACTGTGTTCCACCATTCTAGTGCCCCTTCTTTAAAAAGATGCGACGCGTACATGAACTTATCTTCCTCGGTACATTTACTTATCTTAATTACTCCTTCGGTTTTCTCTAACCAACGCAGTGCTGCGGTTGCCCCTTCATTGCCTGCAAATTCGATTGGTTTACAGGCAAGAAATTCCTTATAAGTACAACCAGGCGTTGCAGCTTTCATTCTTTTAAGAAATGGGGCTTGTATCACATCATCGTTATTATTGTTACCGCCTCCATTTACACTATTACTGAAGTTGTAATCACGAGTACGTTTGCTGGGAATAGGTGGTGGAGGTTCAACTGGATTTCGGGCAGCAGCAAGGATTGCTGGAATAGCATTTGCTATTCCCTGGGCAACGATGTTTTCTATATCTTGCCTATTCAGAAATTGATTTTCATGGTTTTGCTCGGATTGGTTAACTTCGTTAACGGGTTCATTACCAGCGTGTTCCATCTGGTAATTAGTATATATAAGTTATTAGCACAAAATAAATAACAAACACACAATAAAATAATCGCACATAATCATGTCAACATATATAGCCAAAATTGTCGACTTTGCGACTTCCATAT
>JARYGA010020908.1:0-52617 GCA_030545235.1 Helianthus tuberosus | reverse complement strand
AGCATAAATCAGCATTTTAACGATCTAATTTTGTGCAGAAACATGGTTAAATGGTCTTGAATGCTTTCCTAAGTGTCGGGAATCAAAAGTGTCACAAAAAGGTACATAAAGCACACTAAACTGCAAAGTTTAGCACTTTAACGAACCAGTAACCAACCGAACAACCGGACACAACCCGAAACATCAAATTTACACTAGAAGCACTGTTTTGACATTACCAAGCTAGTTATGGTCCCCGAACATCATAACACCCTATAAAATATCATGTAACTAAGTAATTAACCATATACTTGAATTTTTACCCTAAACAAACTAATCTAGTTAAACCTACTCTACATACCCCCCCCCCCACCTAGTAATCGGCCATACCCTACCTCCATACCTCAAGATTTCATTTCATTATTAAATTGGATATGTTGATGCTTTACTAAACATAATATTCAAAGGTTAACACTTGAACTTGGATTATAAAAGAATATGCAAGACCATGAGATCATTTCTACACACACTTGAAACACACACAAAACTCCCTTCCCCCTTGGTGCTCTCGGCCGTAAACAACAACCACACCACCACCATCATCCACCCATCTTCATCTAGTTTCAAGTACATACAAAGGTGTTAGAGGTTACATAAAGAAGCTAGGAGCTTGTGGAAGTTCAAGAACCTCTCTTATTTGCTTTTATCCATCTCATAACTCCTCTTGATCATCCCTAGCCTTGTGCTAGTGGTAAGAGTTTTGATCTTGCTAGTTTACTTCTATTTTAAGTGGTTAAAAGGAGAAACATAACCATAATCTTGAAGAACACTAAAGATCACAATATGTAAACATGAACATAAGCATGTTTAATAATGAAACTAAGTTGTTTATGTGATGATTTGCTTGTTGAATGTTGTTTGTTCATGTATATGATGTAAATCATCATATGATCTTGCTAGATCATGATTAAAAACATAATCTAGCAAGGTGAGAAAGTAGAAATATTGTAGGATGATGGATCATCCACACAAGGATCATGAACTTGAAAGAACATAATGTTTTCTTGGAAAATAATGATCAAGCGAGTAGTAACACTTATAGATCTAAAGATTTATGGATGATTTCTAAAGAAACCAAGTTAAAAATATAAGTTTTACTAAATCTTGGTTCTTACATAAACAAACATTATTTTTAGTGGTTAAACAAGTGTAGAAACACTTGTGTAACAAAAAGATTTCATAAAGAAACATTTTTAGAAATGATGATCACAAGTTGTAAACATCTATATTCTTTAAAAATGAAGTTTTTAAAGAACTAATCACACTTTAGAAGGTAACAAGGCTTACTAAGAACACTAGTAAGTTCCTACAAATTTTTACAAATATTCAAGTTCATGAAGTAGTAGATTATTACTTGATTTTGGTAAAATTGGTAAGTAAAGGTTGATTATTATTGTTTGGGAATTGATTGTGATGATTTTTACAAAAGAAAATGATATGCTTGAAAGCATGGAAATCTCCATTTTTAGGGGAAACTATGGCAAAATTTTCTAAAAATCTAAACACTTAGAGAAATATTTATAAACATGCACTTACAAGTGTATTTTCAATCATAAATTGTTACATAAACTTTTCCATAATTTTTGTTACAAAAATTATAATTATTGGAGGTTGGTTTTTATAAATAAAAGTGACTAAATATGTATTTAGGAAATATATATTTAGAAGACACCATGTGTGTGATTATTTGTATATTTTGTGTATTAGTTATATAATTTTAGGATTTGAAATAATATAACACATCAAAATACCAAGGATTACAATCCAAAAATATTACCAAAATTCCAAGGAATAAATATACACAATTCACACAAAATATTGGTGGAAACCGAACTATGGAATAAGACTAACAAATATTCCGGGAATAATATTCACAAGCATATTTTGGTAAATAATATTTTGAACACCAAGGAAATGAAAATATGATTTTTACAATTACTTCAAGGATATATCATATTTTTTTACAAGGAAAAATATATTATTTTTGACATGTATGAATATATATTTTTCTTGAGATTTTTAGAAAATATATTATTTTCAAGAAATATATATTTTCTTACACAAACACGAAATACAAGATTTTTGAGGTGAAAGATATATTTTCTCAAGTAGATATGAAGTATACCATTTTTGGAGAAAAATGAGTTTATATATATATTTTCAAAGATTGGCATGAAAATATAATATTTTTGAGACTTATGAGAAAATACAAATATTTTTGGCAAAAGAAAAAATATAAATAATTTTTCTAAATAATATTCATTACAATATATATATTTTGAAAATATATATGGATGGACTTTTATTAAAGATAATATTCCGGAAAGATTAGTACGAAATTAAGTATAAGAATACTTAATAAATACAATAAAAATATGATTATCATACGTATAAATGCACACCGGAATACGACCCTAATACATGGCAAAAATATACAAGCATAAAAATACGAATACAAATACCCCCATCCTTGGGAAGGATATACAAGTATAAATACTTGAGAAGTATTAAGTTAAAATATTACTTATTTTAACAAATAATTATATAACTTGGAATAATATCGAAGATACAAAGAACGTAACTCAAGACACTAACAAATACTAAATCAAGGCATGACTCGTTCGTCTAATAGATCATAGTACGTTGTAGGTAGTCGTGTTTGTCGGAAGAAGCTTGAGTTACGGTGATTGAAGACGCAAGACAGTGAGTTCATGACCCCCTTTTCTTTTAACTATTTTCGGTTTTATAACTTCGGGGGTGAGATACATGTTACAACTATTTACAAACATTTTGATTTGGTATGGTTAGCTAAGGAAGGGTACTACTTGATTATGTGAGTGGTGGGTATAACACTTAAGGCGATTAATCCTCGTTGTAGGACCGAGGGACATGAGTGATAGATCTATTTGGGTGTAGCGAGCCCACACCCATGTGGACCAGGGTGGCCCATGAGGTGACTATGCCTTATTCCCGGAGACAAATCTGCTAGGTTTGAGTTTTCCTGCATCACTTCACACATATCAATGGCCTTGCAAACCATTGGTGATATGTTTTCCTTGTTGCTTTCATACCAGGGTTTTACAAACATACATACATACTTTCAATGATATCAAGGGTTTATCCATACACAAACAAACACATGAACTATCTCAACTTTTGTTGATGTTTTCAAACTACATGTATTTTAGGGAATTAGTTGTGGATGTGACGGGCGTTCGGAAGTTCCAAGTGTGGTTTAAGAATAAAAGATGTCATCCATGGTCTTTGGGTTTGGTCAGGGTGTCTTATTCCTGGACGAGACGCGTCTTCCAAATCCTGGTTTTATTTAATGTCATATTTCGAGTCTTTGTGAACTCTTAAACAAGTTGCATGGTTTGTACTCGAATTTGAATTTCTATGTTTTGAGACAATGTTGTTACTATGTTTTTAAACTTAATTAATGGATGACCATCTATGGTTTTTATCATATAGTTGTTGTTATGATTGAATGCAATGATATTAAGAAAGTCACACCATAATCACGCTTCCGCAGAAGTCAGGGTGTGACTAGTGTCACGACCCCCGACCCGGTTTTACCCGGTTCAGAAGCCGCGGGACAGAAAACCCGTGGTATTGGTGTTTAATTAGGCAGCGTAAAATTTAGCAGGATCGTTTAAACTGAAAACACCCATTTATTTCATTTCAAATTTCGAGACAAACCCCGTAATTTACAATAAAGGAATTTCACTGGGAAATTCCCTGGTTACAAAAACATGTTTAATTAGGTACTGAGCCACTTCATTCAAGCTGAAGTGCTATGTGGCACTTATCCTTGTTCACAGTAAATCACCTGAAACATGTTTAAAAAAAAGATTTTATCAGCGGGGAAATACTGGCGAGTCACTCAATTTGCATAAAACGACACATTGTTATAGATTACAGTATTAAGAGAGATTACAATTGCCCCTATCTTATAATTAGCTGATTCAGTTGTCACTCGACCGGATCTATGACTGTGGTCATACCACTATTGGGTCCGTTCACCCAAAAGTGACGTGTATCACTATTTAGGTCCTTTCACCAAAAAGTGATAACACAGTAGTAATTGTGCACAATACCCCACTTACTGCCAGTAATTTAAGATAACAAAGACTTAATCCCTGTAACATATATCTGGAAAGCATTTAGGTATTGTAAAGCACTTTTGATAAAAAGAGAATGACTCACATTGTAAGTTTAGTTGGACAGAGTTTTGCCTACTAATTAAGCTTGGTAACCTAGTTAAATAATGCAAACGAAACTAGGTTAGTAACATAATACAACATTTATGATAACTTCACGAAATCAAAACTCTCACGACGAATGACAAAGTATAGCCCGAATTCAGGAAACACTTAAACATCCATCGGATTGGTTTCAATCGATCGGACATTGTATCGTAGCAGGGATCGAGTTATTACCCTGTTATTGTAACGGCGTTTCCCTATTAAAATTGAATTTTCGAGCAGAAAGGAGGCTGTGTGTGTGTGTGAATTCTCGAGCAGACGGAAATGGCCATGCAACATACAATTTATAGCTGAAAATTGAGTCTCTAGTGGCCCGCCTAAACTCGAAGGGAATCCTACGCGGCTCGCGAGGGCCACCCTAGCTACGGCTAGGGCTGCCGTGTCATGGCGTAGGTCTGCCACGTGATTGACACGTGGCCCTGATCGTTATCCGGAGTTTGGTCAGGCTGTCGCGCCCCACGTAAGCTCTCCTAGAGTCTTACGCTGCCCGCGACAAATCAACAAATTTGGATTTTCTTGATTTTTCATAAGGATTAGGGTTTTAGGGGTCCGGGTTTCCACTTACGGAGTGTTTTGGGACATTTTCGTGCAGGTCCGTACATCCTCCCCACCTTATTTAAAATCTCGTCCTCGAGATTTACTGGAACAAGTAAGGATATTTTCGCTTCATTTCCGATTCCAGTTCCCATGTGTACTTCGGTCCTCTTTTTGAATCCCACTTTACTTTGACCAGTACCAATCTCTTGTGTTTGAGGAATTTGACCTTTTTGTCCTCTATTTGGAGAGGTTTCTCAACAAATTTCAACTTTTCATTTACCTCTATATCTTGAAGAGGTACTATTAGTGATTCGTCAGATAAACATTTCTTAAGGTTAGATACATGAAACACATCATGTACCCCGGTTAATTCTTCTGGTAGTTGTAAGCGATAGGCAACTGGTCCTATTCGAAGGGTAACTGTGAATGGTCCTATGTACCTTGGACTTAGCTTTCCCTTCTTATCGAACCGAACTACCCCTTTCCACGGAGAAACTTTCAAGAGTACCTTGTCTCCAACTTGGAATTCTAACGGCTTACGTCGATTATCTGCATAACTCTTCTGGCGATCTCGAGCCGTTTTCAGTCTTTCCTTGATTTGGGTTATCTTGTCGGTGGTTTCCTGTACAATCTCGGGACCTGATAATTGACTTTCTCTTGTTTCAGCCCATCAAACTGGGGTTCGGCACTTTCGTCCATACAGTGCTTCGAACGGGGCAGCATCGATACTTGTATGGTAACTATTATTATAGGAGAATTCAATTAATGGTAAATGGTCATCCCAATTTCCACCGAAGTCAATCACACATGCTCTGAGCATGTCTTCAAGGGTTTAGATCGTCCTTTCACTTTATCCATCTGTTTGGGGATGGTATGCAGTACTTAAATTTAATCATGTCCCCATTGTTTCTTGGAAACTCGTCCAGAAATGCGAGGTGAAACGACTATCCCTATCTGACACAATGGAGAGTGGGACTCCATGTAAGGATACTACCTCGTCTACGTATAACCTAGCCAATCTTTCCATGCTAAAGGTTTCCTTCATTGGCAGGGAATGAGGTGATTTGGTTAATCGATCTACAATCACCCAGATTGCATCGTTACCTTTCCTGGTTTTGGGTAACTTAGTAACAAAGTCCATTGTTATTAATTCCCATTTTCATACAACCATTTCTAATTGTTGAAGTAACCCTGAAGGTTTCTGGTGCTCTGCCTTAACTTGTGAATAAGTTAGACACTTAGAAACATATCTAGCTATGTCCTTTTTCATTCCTATCCACCAGAAGTTATTTATTAAATCTTGGTACATCTTATTATTACCAGGATGCATTGTATATCTAGACTTATGGGCTTCCTCTAGAATCTTATCTCTTAAATTTCCTTGCCTAGGTACCCAAATCCTTTTCTTATGGAATCTCCAAATTCCATCAGTCCTTTGCTCTAATTCCTTTATCCGTCCTTTCATTCCTTCAGCATCATCCTTGATTGCTGTTTCCTGAACGTTCTTCAGTTGTTCCATTAAATCTAATTGGAGATTTAATCTAAGAGCATGAACTCGCCTCTGCTTTTCATGATACTTACGACTCAAGGCATCTGCTACTACATTCGCCTTCCCTTCGTGATATTGAATATCACAGTCGTAGTCACTTAGAATTTCCATCCATCTTCTTTGCCTCATATTTAATTCTTTTTGCCCAAATATGTATCTTAAACTTTTATGATCTGTATAAACTGTAAACTTACTTCCGTACAGATAATGTCTCCAAATTTTAAGGGCAAAAATTATTGCTCCTATTCTAAGTCATGAGTCGTATAATTTTCCTCGTGCTTCTTCAACTGCCTTGATGCATACGCAATTACCTTTTTACGCAGCATTAGCACACATCCTAATCCCAGCTTAGAAGCGTCGCAGAAGACTTCAAAATCTTCGGTTATGTCTGGTAAGGCCAGAATTGGAGCATTTGTTAATCTTTGCTTTAAAATCCTAAAGGCCTCTTCTTGCTTAAGTCCCCATTCAAACTTAACTGTTTTACAGGTTAGCTTAGTTAATGGAACAGCTATCTTAGAAAAGTCTCTAATGAGGCGCCTATAATATCCCGCTAATCCTAGAAAACTTCTAACTTCGGTAGCTGATTGCGGGACCTTCTAGTTCGTGATTGCTTCCATCTTGAAGGGATCTACGTGAATACCTTCGTAATTCACCATGTGTCCTAAAAATTGCACCTCTTGTAGCCAAAATTCACACTTTGAAAATTTGGCGTAAAGCTTTTCCTTTCTTAGCAGGGTTAAGAGTGCATGTAGGTGCTCACAATGTTCGTCCTATCTTTTGGAATAAATAAGTATATCGTCGATGAAGACAATTACGAATTTATCCAAATATGGCTTACAGATTCTATTCATCATGTCCATGAATACTGCAGGAGCATTCGTTAATCCAAATGGCATGACTGTAAATTCGTAGTGACCATACCTAGTCCTGAAAGCAGTTTTAGGTATGTCTTCTTCCTGTACCTTCAATTGATGATATCCGGAGCGCAAGTCTATCTTAGAGAAATATCTAGCTCCCTGAAGTTGATCGAAAAGATCATCAATCCTAGGTGATGGGTATCGATTCTTAATTGTAACCTTATTCAATTCCCTATAATCGATACACATTCGCATTGAACCATCCTTCTTCTTTACAAACAACACAGGTGCTCCCCAAGGGGATGAACTAAGTTGTATGAATCCTTTGCCTAGCAATTCATCTAACTATTTTTTCAGTTCTAACATTTCTGTGGGTGTTAATCGATAAGGTGCCTTAGCTATTGGTGTAGTTCCCGGAATTAGATGAATTCTAAACTCTACTTCCCTATCGGGTGCTAATCCAGGTAATTCTTCTGGGAATACATCCGGGTATTCCGATACTACTGGAATTTCCTTAAGTTTCTCACCTTTAGTGTTAATGATTACTGAAATCATAGACACTATTCCTTGTTTTCGATCATAACTAGCAACTTTCATTATTGAAATGAACTTCATTGGTTTACGCGGCTTATCTCCTGAAATCAAAATTACCTCTCCTGCTGGCGTACGTATTTCTATGGAATTCTTATCACAGAGGATTCGAGCATGGTTGGCTACTAACCAATCCATTCCTAACACGACATCGAATCCAGCTAAATTCATAGGCAGCAGATTTGCAGAAAATTTATGTCCGGAGAGTTCTATCTTTCATTCTTGCAAAACCTTGTCTATATTAACAGAATTACCATCTGTTGTTTCTTCTACCGCATAGATCTGCCTAAGTTTGGTTAAAGATTGCTTAAGAGCTTGGCAGAATGAAGTATTTATAAAACTTTGGTTTGCATCAGAGTCAAATAATACTTTTGCGTAAATGTCATGCACAAGAAACGTACCAGCTATCACATCTGGAATCAGATCTGCTTCCTGGGTAGTCAGCTGAAAGGCTCTTGTGTTCTTCTTATTAGTTCCTTCAGCAGGTTTGGCCTTGTTATCAGCTGGCTTGACCAATTTTGGGCAGTCGGGCCTGAAGTACCCTGTTTCTTTGCAATTGTAGCAAATCATGGATTTCTTCCTGCAATTCTCCTCTTGATGCCCCAGGATTTTGCAGAAATTACAGTACCCCTTACATTTTCCAAAATGCTTTCTTTTACAGGTACTGCAGAATGGAGCATTGGAGGATTGCCCGGTTCCCTTTTTCTTGAACTTACTGGCATTATTACCCCCATGAAAACCTTGGGTAATCTTTTGGGCCAATTCCTTTTTCCTGTTCTCTTCTCTAGTACGTACCAGCCCGTCGGTTAAAGTGTTGGCCAATTCCACCACATCGTCAATTGTGCAGGGTCTCGCAGCTTTGACTATATCATGAATTTCGCTAATTAGCCCCCAAATATAGCAAGAAATAAGTACCGGTTCTGGCGAGGCCAGAGTTGGTACAATTCTAGCATACTCGAAAAATTTCAAAGTATACCCCCGATAATCCACATCCACCATCCGGTGATTCAGGAATTTATTTGTCATTTGTTCCTTTTCGTAGGCGGGACAAAATTTCCTTTCCACCAGTTCCTTAAATTCCTCCCAGCTCATGGCATAGGCCACGTCACTTCCCTTAGCTTGTAGCATCGTGTTCCACCATTCTAACGCCTCTTCTTTGAAAAGGTGGGATGCATACATAACCTTGTCTTCCTCTGCGCATTTACTTATTTTAATTACTGCTTCGGTCTTTTCTAACCAACACAGTGCGGCAGTTGCCCCTTCATTGCCTGCAAATTCAACTGGCAAGAAATTCTTTGTAAGTGCAACCAGGTGTTGCAACTTTCATTTTCTTAAGAAACGGGGCTTGAACCACATTACTATCATTATTGCCGCCCCCGTTTACACTGTTACTGAAATTATCGTCGCATGTGCGTTTACTGTGGTTGGCTTGGGAAGGTTCAGCAGGATTCTTAACAGCAGCGACAATTGCTGGGATAGCATTGGCTATTCCCTGAGCAACGATATTTTCGATATCTTGTCTATTAAGAAAATGATCTTCATCGTTTTGTTCAGATTGGTTAACTTCATTGGCCGGTGCGTTTTCCATCTAAATAATTAACAATATCTGTAAATTATTGTCACAACATGGATAACAATTAAACACAATAAGGCAATCACAACATCAAACACGTATAGCCAAAATCGTCGACCTTGCGACATTATATTGTTATAATATTATGCGTCTTTTGGATCCTCTGTCTTTTTCACTTTTTAGGCAGCTGGCTTCTTCCTTCATCCGCGTTTCCAGTCTAGGATTCTCCTCCTCTTTTTAGGCTTGGGTTTCTCCTGAGGCTGGGCCTAGAATACTAGTGGCTCCTCAGTATTCGCTTGATAACCGGTCTGGGTTTCGGTTATATCCATATCAGTCGTATGGATTGTAAAGTTTCGGAGTGCCTCCGACAGTTCATTCATGCTGTTAGCACACATGAAGAAACACAAAAAAATTCAAATTAAAAGTTTATCTATTGTGAATTAAATTTTCACAGAATCACGAAATGGCAATCTAAAAAATTAAGTATTTCTAAATACTTAATTAGCTTAAATCAGTGGCTCTGATACCACATTTTTCTGTCACGGCCCCCAACCCGGTTTTACCCAGTTCAGAAGCAGCGGGACAGAAAACCCGTGGTATTGGTGTTTAATTAGGCAGCGGAAAATTTAACAGGATCGTTTAAGCTGAAAACACCCATTTATTTCATTTCAAATTTCGGGACAAACCCCGTAATTTACGATAAAGGAATTTCACTGGGAAATTCCCTGGTTACAAAAACATGTTTATTTAGGTACTGAGCCACTTCATTCAAGCTGGAGTGCTACGCGGCACTTATCCTTGTTCACAGTAAATCACCAGAAACAGGTTTAAAAAAAAGATTTTATCAGCGGGGAAATACTTGCGAGTCACTCAATTTGCATAAAACGACACATTGTTATAGATTATAGTATTAAGAGCGATTACAATTGCCCCTATCTTATAATTAGTTGGTTCAGTTGTCACTCGACCGGATCTATGTGACAACCCTCACCAAACCAGGTATCCGTACGAATTAATTAATATTTAATTAATGCTTAATTACAGTGCTTGCTTACAACTGTGGTTAAACTGCTTCTTGATTTCTGATACATACATACTCATGCATCACACATTATACTGTCACTCTATTACTTACACACAAACATCAGTGACAACCTTGATGCACAAAAGCACAGTGAGCACACTATACGGATAACCCAGTAAACATGCTGACATTGCCAGCACTAGACAGACATTGTCTCTGAGGCCAGTATGAGCCGGGAATAGATTACTACACTAGTAGGGAGTGTAGGGAGGTAAGGATTGTAGAACCGCGTCACTAGGTGATAGTTATAGTGACCGGATGTGCCTAAAACATGCTTTAATTACAAAATTCTGCACTTTATACAAAAATTCAGCATTTAACATAACTAGTAGATTGCAAAAACTTGGTAAAATAATGTTAGACACTTTCCAAAGTGTCAGGGATTTATGGTGTCACTAAAAAACACTATAAAAGACACTTTAAAGCTTTGCTTGACACTTTAACGGATTAATATCCAATCGAACAACCGGACTTTACCCGGAACATAAAAATATTGTCAAAGACATTGTTTATACTTTTCTGAGCTAGTTAGGGTCCCCGAACACCCTAACACCCGTTATATTACATAACACAGTAATAACTTATTTAAGTTCCTAACTAACAAAACTAGACACTAACTATTTGGTTGAAATCAAACTATAAGCCCCCCCCCCCCTAACCGAACGGTTCCCCATAGGGGACACACCCCACCATTTTTGATTATTTTATTTCTTTTGTCAAGTATCTAGAGAACATGTTATTTGTTGAATAAAGCTAGAATATGGACTATAAGTAAACCCTTAAGACCATCCTTCTCTTTCATTCAAAGCACATCAACTAGCTTATCTTCTTCCTCTCCTTCTCCTTGCTTTCGACAGCCACACCACACCACCATACAACCACCTTCAAGTGCTCCTTCAAGCATTCTATACATACCCAAGGGTGCAAGTGATCATACAACGAAGCTTGGTGTGTTCGGAAGCTCAAGGACCTCTCTCGTTTTCTTTTATCCACCACTTTTACGCTTTGAAACTCCCCTAGCTTTGTGCTAGTGGTAAGTTCCTTAGATCTTCATCTTGTTCATATTCTTGGTGGTTAATAGTGGAAAGAATGGTGAAATTACAAGAACCCTAAAGATCATAACTTAAAGCATGAACATAAAAGCTTTACACAAAGGTCATGAGAGGAAAGGTGATAATACATGGTAAATCTGAATTAAATGAACAAAAACCTGCTGTAAACAACTTATGGTCTGCTGTTAAGCATATTAGAAAGTGTGGCGAACGTATGAGTGCGTTTTAGTAACATTTAACCTTTAAACAGCATGCTGATTGCCTTTTTCAGCCGACTTTAACTGGCTGTAACAGGACCTTAATAAAACGAAAAATGTATTTTCTGAAGTCTAGGTTTATGTATTATGAAATACGGTTCTAATGACACCGGAATCATAATTTTTGGACTTTGTTTACTATTTTTAAAGTGTTGTTTTGAAACAGCAGCTAAAGCTGCATTTTTACAGCAGTAAATGGGTGTTGTATTTTTCGTCATAACTTGAAATCGGTGTAAGATTAGGTCATGAAATTTGTACTGTAGATGACCACCGATGTATTTGTAATTCTCTCACTGGAATTTCGTAAATCAGACTCTCGATAAATTTTAAATAAATTATTCCGCGAACTGTGGTCAGAAAAAGATAAATCTGATTTCAGTCCGGAAAATGATTTTCTATAAAATATTGGTAATGATTTGGACCCCGATATTTTTACACAATAATATTTTGATCGTTTAAGACATTCTGTAAAAATTTGGGAATTTTTGGAATAAGATAACTATTTTATTAAAATACTCGAAAACAGCCCAGTTTTGTATATTAAAACTGAAACGATATAAGTAGTATTTTTGCATGTCTAAATATCGGGTTGGTTAATTGAGAACTGATTGAATGATTTTACAAAAGAAAATGATACGCTTGTAAGCGTGGACACCTCCAGTTACAGAGGAAACTCAGGCGAAATTTTTCCAGAAATATAACACTTGGAAATATTTTTGTGACAAGTGTCTATAAATATATTTTTAACTTGTTTTTCCAAATAAACTTGGCCAAGATTTTTATTACAAAATAACCAAGTGTCGGAGGTGGATTTTCGTAAATAAAACTTGTTAAATATATATTGAGAATATATATTTCGTAATAAGACGCTTGTGTGCTTACGTGATTATTTTTGTGAACTAGAGATATATTATTTTTGGGGTAAAAATAATATTACTTGGAAATATCATGAAAATACGACTCCAAAATAATACCAACGCCCTCACAAATAAATATTTAAGTTACATCGGTATTGTTTATACAACGCGAACTCTAAAATGTAACTTGCGTATTTTCGGAAAATACTCATAAATGTGTATTTTGATAAAATATTATTTTGGAAAATTGTATGAAGTAAAATATAATATTTTTGGGAAAAATATGTATATTTTGGAAACAGAATATTTTGACAAGTGAATTAAAATATATTTTCAAGTGAGACTTAAAAAAATATATTTTCGGAATTATAAAACGCACATGTATTAATACCCCCATCCTTGGGAAGGAATATATTTATTTAATGATTAAGAAGTTTAAATACGAAATAGTTACCTAACTATTTCTCCAACAAAGCGTTAAACCCTAAACCAAGGCACGGCCACCCGTCTAATAGGAATTAGTACGTGTAGGTCGTCACGCAGCAGATAGAGTTGGAGATTGACGTTGCTGGATACGCACTTCAGTGAGTTCATGTCCCCCCTTTTCTCTTACTGTTTTCAGTTTTTATACTTCGGGGGTGAAATACATGTTATAATGATTACGAATACCTTTATACATGGTATGGTTAGCTTAAGGAGGGTTACTACTTAGATAATGTGAGTGGGTAGGCGAAAACTGGAGGCCATTAATCCTCATTATAGGACCGAGGGTCATTAGCGGTAGATCTATCTGGGTGTAGCGAGCCCAACCCCTGAGTCCGCTGAATGAACCAGGTGGTGACTTTGAGCCCGACGCAAAAATCTGCTAGGTTTGAGTCTTCCTACAGCACTTCACACATATCATTGGCTTTGCAACCCAATGGTGATCTATTTTTCCTTAATTGCTACATACCAGCGATTTTCATACATACAGACACTTTTACAAAGGTTTATACCTGCTCACTTACACATGAACTCGCTCAACTTTATGTTGACTTTTCAAACTATATGTATTTCAGGAAACTAACGGATCTGGCACGGTATGCACGTATTTTCAAGCTGCGTTTGAATAAAGAAGTCATCCAGGGTTTAGAAGGTGTAACCTCTTCCTGGACGGGTTACATATCCCTAAACCTAGTATTGTTTAAAGTCTTTTGCTAAGTCTTTATGAACTCAATTAAATCAAGTTAAGGTTTGTAACTTATTTTGTGATTGTTGAAAATGGGATTTTTCTAAACTTTATTAATGGATGAATATCTCATGTTTTTATCATATAGCATTGTTATGATTGTTGCTATGGTATTAAGAAGTCACACCAAATAAACCCACGCTTCCGCAAAGCCAGGGTGTGACAGCTTGGAATCAGAGCCTCGATCATAGCGAACTAGGATTCTTTCTCGAGTCTAGACTATGATCATCAGGGCTCTCACGAAAACGTTTTCAAACATTTTTACATTGCAAACACTATACGTCCAGATCCAGGGAACAAACCTTTTTTTTACAAACAAAAAGGCACAAATATACATTCCCAAATTTAAATTTATAATCCAGTCTGAGAGGCTGGGAGGTTAGTCTAGTGGGACTAGAAAGTTCAGTCTGAGAGGCTGGGAGGTTAGTCTAGTGGGACTAGAAAGTTCAGTCTGAGAGGCTGGGAGGTTAGTCTAGTGGGACTAGGAGGTTCAGTCTGAGAGGCTGGGAGGATAGTCTGGGGAAGACTAGGATGATTACTTGCTTGCATTAATTAAGACTTACATGCTTATTTGATTTAAGGTTGATGTACGTGCATATGTGATAATTGTTCGCATATACTAATTGTTAATAATTACCATGGATATACATGCTACGCACCGGCGCACATGTCACGAGTTATCAGACATTGATAACCCTACGACCACCGCCACAGATAATGAGACTACAACTGCGCCAGAGACAATTACGTCAGAAACTGAGAGTGATCCTGATATGCTAAGGACGAGGACGACTTCTAAAAGTCCGTGCTATCAGATTTTGGTGATACTTCATCTTTGCTGATGGTTTCTCTGACAAGAATCTTTCTGTCACTCTTGTTTCAATCCATGACCACTCCATCACTGGTCATCCCGATGATGGACACACCATGGCTCCAATCCTCGATGATGCGCCTCCTGCGGACATTTCTACTGAAGGTTGGCTACTCGACAAACAATATATAACTACGTTGGCATACTTATCGATGGTCCTCCTGCCGACGCCCATAACGATAGAAAATTTGACGAGAACACTGTTACTAACTTCACTTCTTAAGACCCCAGTTAACAAGCCATCCTCTGATTCTAGCATGCATTCAGACTCCTTTGAGTCTGCGATACCTGCAACCATACAAACAGCTGGATTATAGCATTCTACTACTGACACAAGACGACGATGACATGACTGCTGCTCTATCACCTGCTCAAGACACCACACCGTTACACGACCCAGAACCTACTCTTGCGCTAACTTCTACACCTTTTGGGTCAGCTTGATGTTGCGCCTGCTGAACCTACACCTTTACGTGATCACGATCCTGTTTCTTTTTGGTCTGCCAGACATTGCACCCCTTATATTTACCTGCATCGGGCAATCTCCTCATTGTTGAGATGTTTGTCTTTACACCCGCAACTGCTGACATTGCTCCTTTCCCCTATGAGGACCGACTTCCATTGCGCCAAGGTGCCTATAGCTTTCTTTCAGAATATAACCGCACCCCGGGAAGGTACTTCAGGTCAGCACCTGCATAACGATTCATCGGCTACAACAGCATTTTCCCAACTGCACAGGTCGCACCATTTGCTACATTCACCTCTACAACGCCGGACGAGCCACTTTGATGGATCTTATAACACGTTATACTGATTTTAGACCCTTGTCATACCTCTCATTATGGAGGCTGTATACAGGATGAGTGTCCCTGTAACATCAACTATAGTTGAGGATACGAGTCGCAGAATGATGGAGCTTGAGCTGACGCCACAATTGGCAACTTCAAATACAAAACATCACATAACCAAAAACATGATTTGAGTGTCTACATCACAAGACAGCATATTGTCTGAAAAGTTTATGTAAAACACCACGTCCTCCACCCTGTCTATCACCAGCATGCTTTGATCCGACACATACATCAAGATTCCTTTGTGCCCTTGACCTAGCGACAGAGCAGATAATTACTTCAACGTATATACAAGCTCGAGGAGGGACTCACGCATGTTAACAGTTTACTTTTATTTCCTCCTCCACCTCAGTCCTCAGTATAGTTGGTTTCTGGATTATGCGGATTGCATTACGCTTGGGTAGAGACACTAATGATAAGCCGGGATTGCGGAGACTTTTGAGGACCACTTCTGACTACGTAATTTCGATGCACTAATATACTTGTTGGACAAGGGTAGGGTGACCCTGTGTCCCTTCTGATGTGATGCATTTTGTAAGACACCGTGATTTGTGGCCGGAGGATAATGAAAGCCCGACCATCTTTAAACACGCGACAATACTTATGACTAATGACTAACGAAAAACTCCGTCGCTATGTCCCCACTAAGCACGCTGTTGATCTACATATTTGTGCTATAACTATAATGCTACATGCTTACTTGCTACATTCCTATTTACAAGTTGTGCAATACATGTGATAATGTGTGATTGAATGTTATAACGACTGCGTATATGCATATATGTAATACACCTCTGAGGTCTTATTCATTGAATAGAGACTTGTGTGCTCGCGTCCTTCACAAGACCTGACCTAACCGACTTTCTTCTAGGAAGATGTCGACTCAAGGGAACACCGATATCAACCACCCTCTACCTACAACAGAGGCGGAAATGCAAGAGCGCCTCTTACAGGCCATCGCACGGTACGAGGCCCATCGCTCCGATTTCAGCGGAGGTACCTCAGGAAATAACCCCTCCAACACCTGCACCTACAAGCAGTTCTTGGACCATAAACCTCGAGAGTTCGACGGCACTGGGGGGTGCCTTAGCCTTCGTGCGCTGGGTTGAAAAGACGAATTCTGTTCTACGATTGAGCAAATGTAACCCCGAACATCAGGTCACGTATATAACTGGACTATTGGTGGATGAGGCTCTGTTATGGTGGAACCATCAAGTTCGGACAATGGGCGAGACCGCTGCGTACACTATGACGTGGGACGAACTGAAAGATCTGATGCGTAAGAGATATTGCTCGAGGGCAGAAGTCCAGAAGTTGGAAACAGAACTGTGGAACTTGAAAATGGAAGGACCAAAGATAGCGGAGTATGTGCAGAGATTTAACGAATTATCACAAGTTGCTTTACTCCTGGGGGAACCAGAGTTTAAGAGAATTGAACAATTCATAAGGGAATTGGCACCCCAGATTCTAAGCCTGGTAACAACATCTAAACCTTCAACGATCACCGAAGTTATCGACATAAGCATGGCACTCACGGAAGAAGCAGTTAGACGAGGAGAATTTCCCACTGCGGAGGAGAATAAGGAGACTGCAATAGAGGCATCTGGGGATAACAAGAGAAAGCTCACAAAATTCAAGATGGTTACTCGGGGGAGTAGCAAGAAGAAGGCCAAAAAGGGAAAAGACTACATGGGTATCCTACCTAAGTGTGATAATTGTTTACGTTATCATGTCGGGAGATGTAGATATGGAAAATGTGATAACTGTGGTAAGAGGGGGGCATCCCAAAGAAACTTGTTGGCAAATTACTGAACATAGTAATGGAGGCCAAGATGGTAGTCGGAATCACGAAGGAAACAACGACAATTACCAAGGCAGAATGAGTGATAAACAGAAACGTGCCCGAGGTTGTTTTAACTGTGGAAGCAAAAAGCATTTCAGAAAATATTACCCTAAAAACAATCAGGCACAAGAATGAAAGCTCCCCACCGGAGCTAGGGAGACACGCCAGGGATTCAAGTATGGATATCGGTACGTCCCGAATTACTTAATGTTATGCATCTGTTGCCAAATACTGTTGCAAATTTTACGATTCGCACCTCTAGAGTTCGAGAGTATAATTGGTTTAAGTAGCGAGTAAGTAGATATTCCAGTACCCATTAGAACTAGCTTAGGGGAAGCTAGTGGAAGCCAACGCAATAATTGGAGGCGACAAGAAAAACCGGAGAGCGTAAGTTTACGATAGATCTACTGCCAGTTGAGCTGGGAAGCTTCGACGAGGTAATTGGGGTGTATTAGTTGCCAAGCGGTCGAGCGGAGGTTGATATCCGCACCTCGATGACGAATGAAGGAACGATTTTGACTCACGAAGCAGGATACGCCACCACCGATCACGAATTGCTTAAGGCACGAAAGTTGTTGCGGAAAGGATGGCTTGTTTTATGGCTCATGTCGGGGACAAGGGAGCCGAAGAACTAAAACTTAAAGATACTCCCGTGATCGGGGAATATCCTGAAGTCTTCTTCGAAGACTAGCCAGAATTATCTCCTCAACAACAAGTCGAATTTTTGCATCGATTTGATTCCAGGCGTCGCGCCTGTAGTCAATGCACCCTGAGCGACTTACACCTTCGGAAATGCAAAGATTGACAGTGAAGTTTTAGCAGTGGATAGAGAAGGAAGATAACAGACCAAGATGTCCCTTTTGGGTAACCCCATTTCTGCTCGTCAGAAAGAAGGATGATGATTTTCAAATAAACATCAACTACCAGGAGCCGAACGAGCTAACGCACGAGAGTCGGTGACTCTTACTAAGGGTTAACGAACCTCTTACATAACTGACTATGAGGACCCAACTACTACTACACGACTGGTAGATGATCGAGCGTCGTTAGCGGTGAAATTCAGGAAGAAAGTATACCAGGGCGAAATTGTGGGACAATGACTTGTTCTTAGACATAAACAAAATGGTGTTTCCTACACAATGTATAAACCGGATCCACTCGGGATACGAAATCTGGAGAATCTAGAAAACTTATATCTAGGACCTTTGGGAACCCAGGACCAAACTCGTAAGGGTTTTACTCAGGAACCATATCTGTCAACTCAATCAAACATCATTAACTTGACAAACTTGCCATTTCAGTTAACAAAACCGAAAGTACTTAAATTTTCTTCCGTTGAAGTCTTCACTTCTACTTCTAACGAGTAGATATTTGCATCTCTACTCCCCTCAAAGTAGTTGCATCACGTTGATTTACTTCGCTGAGAGCGAACACACGTTTGCTTCGTATACTTGGTTACTTCTCCCTTTTGGTAGAAACACATCGCTTCATCACTTGAAAACTTATATATAACCCATGCACCATTTGCTACGCATGCGGTTTCATTTCGAATAAACGCTTCATTAAAGTTCAGATATTACGTTGCTAAATCTAATTACTGGTTTGTGATTCGAATGACCTACATTCTTGTCATTGTTGACTCTTTTGTTATCAAGTCAACACACTTTCTTGAAACCGCTTTCTTTCAAGTTACATTCATGGTTTATTTTGCTACCATGCCGAGAATTCCTTGTTGATACATACATTGTCGGGTTACGTTGAAACTAAGTTCGATTGCTTGAACTTATCCAGTTCACATGTTTGATTTGAGATGCCATATGATGTATTGAGAGCATCATATTCTAATACTTTGGCACAGATTCTTTTGTTTCGAGTCGTAGTAGACTTGTTGGTCTATGACTCTACTAAATCGTTGATTGATTTCGATACCTTGCAGTGATACTTTCACAGAATTGAAGCTTGCGCTAATTGGGTTACTCATTTCATACATGGATTTAATTGCCTATTTATTTGTTAACAATCCATTTTGATATCCCCGATCGAAGCAGTCTTAACACAATTGTGTGTTGAGGCAATGGTACATATGTTCATTTCATAAGCACAAAGTACCTCCTAACGATTCTTTCATTGTCAATCAAATGCCTTGCAGTACTTAATACTTTTTTCATCTTCGATCAAAACAGTGGCTCTTTGATGATTCCGTGTTCAACTGAAAACTTTATGACATTGTGTAAATCAAATCTTCCGGCTTGTTTCGGTACACTTTCATCTGATCTCAAACACGGTGAACTTGTTCAGTCACCGCTATTATGGAATTATGTCATTGCGACACCTTGTGGTGTCATTACAAACTTGTGGCTTGTGCTAATCATGGTCAACCGTTTCACGTAAAACTACATCAACTTTTGTTGACTTGTCAGTTAAACATTTCTGATGCAACTACAAATCAGGGCCAGGATACACCAGATTCGCTTGTATTCACTCGGTGTATTTTCACAATTCAAAATGTTCAACACACTGAACCTTACCACTCGTCTACTCGGGAGTTGACAGATCATTTTACTATTTCATTTGAGTTGATGATTTTTGAATTTATATAGCGGGTGCTATGGTTTGTGAAAACTCGTTTGCATATTGCAACCGATTGTTTAAAAATCTTATTAGTCAAAACTCCACTTTTGTGGAACCCCTGCTAGCTGGATTACACTAGACTATACGTCAAATGCGTCTTGTACCTTTGACATCCAATGCTAGAAGCACACACCTTTCAACCCTAGGATTCGGGTTGTTATATATTCTTGGACTCACCTAATGTGAGTAATGTTTGTTTCGATTTGATGATTATCTACTTCGATATTATTCATATACATACGTGTGTGACTTAACCATAAGGAGTAAGGTAGTACAAATTTCGAGGACGAAATTTCTTTAACGGGGGGAGAATGTGACAACCCTCACCAAACCAGGTATCCATACGAATTAATTAATATTTAATTAATGCTTAATTACAGTGCTTGCTTACAACTGTGGTTAAACTGCTTCTTGATTTCTGATACATACATACTCATGCATCACACATTATACTGTCACTCTTTAACTTACACACAAACATCAGTGACATCCTTGATGCACAAAATCACAGTGAGCACACTATAAGGATAACCCAGTAAACATGCTGACATTGCCAGCACTAGACAGACATTGTCTCTGAGGCCAGTATGAGCCGGGAATAGATTACTACACTAGTAGGGAGTGTAGGGAGGTAAGGATTGTAGAACCGCGTCACTAGGTGATAGTTATAGTGACCAGATGTGCCTAAAACATGCTTTAATTACAAAATTCTGCACTTTATACAAAAATTCAGCATTTAACATAACTAGTAGAGTGCAAAAACTTGGTAAAATAATGTTAGACACTTTCCAAAGTGTCAGGGATTTATGGTGTCACTAAAAAACACTATAAAAGACACTTTAAAGCTTTGCTTGACACTTTAACGGATTAATATCCAATCGAACAACCGGACTTTACCCGGAACATAAAAATATTGTCAAAGACATTGTGTTATACTTTTCTGAGCTAGTTAGGGTCCCCGAACACCCTAACACCCGTTATATTACGTAACACACTAATAACTTATTTAAGTTCCTAACTAACAAAACTAGACACTAACTATTTGGTTGAAATCAAACTATAAGCCCCCCCCCCCCCCCTAACCGAACGGTTCCCCATAGGGGACACACCCCACCATTTTTGATTATTTTATTTCTTTTATCAAGTATCTAGAGAACATGTTATTTGTTGGATAAAGCTAGAATATGGACTATAAGTAAACCCTTAAGACCATCCTTCTCTTTCATTCAAAGCACATCAACTAGCTTATCTTCTTCCTCTCCTTCTCCTTGCTTTCGGCAGCCACACCACACCACCATACAACCACCTTCAAGTGCTCCTTCAAGCATTCTATACATACCCAAGGGTGCAAGTGATCATACAACGAAGCTTGGTGTGTTCGGAAGCTCAAGGACCTCTCTCGTTTTCTTTTATCCACCACTTTTACGCTTTGAAACTCCCCTAGCTTTGTGCTAGTGGTAAGTGCCTTAGATCTTCATCTTGTTCATATTCTTGGTGGTTAATAGTGGAAAGAATGGTGAAATTACAAGAACCCTAAAGATCATAACTTAAAGCATGAACATAAAAGCTTTACACAAAGGTCATGAGAGGAAAGGTGATAATACATGGTAAATCTGAATTAAATGAACAAAAACCTGCTGTAAACAACTTATGGTCTGATGTTAAACATATTAGAAAGTGTGGCGAACGTATGAGTGCATTTTAGTAACATTTAACCTTTAAACAGCATGCTGATTGCCTTTTTCATCCGACTTTAACTGGCTGTAACAGGACCTTAATAAAACGAAAAATGTATTTTCTGAAGTCTAGGTTTATGTATTATGAAATACGGTTCTAATGACACCGGAATCATAATTTTTGGACTTCTTTTACTATTTTTAAAGTGTTGTTTTGAAACAGCAGCTAAAGCTGCATTTTTACAGCAGTAAATGGGTGTTGTATTTTTCGTCATAACTTGAAATCGGTGTAAGATTAGGTCATGAAATTTGTACTGTAGATGACCACCGATGTATTTGTAATTCTCTCACTGGAATTTCGTAAATCAGACTCTCGATAAATTTTAAATAAATTATTCCGCGGACTGTGGTCAGAAAAAGATAAATCTGATTTCAGTCCGGAAAATGATTTTCTATAAAATATTGGTAATGATTTGGACCCCGATATTTTTACACAATAATATTTTGATCGTTTAAGACATTTTGTAAAAATTTGAGAATTTTTGGAATAAGATAACTATTTTATTAAAATACTCGAATACAGCCCAGTTTTGTATATTAAAACTGAAACGATATAAGTAGTATTTTTGCATGTCTAAATATCGGGTTGGTTAATTGAGAAATGATTGAATGATTTTACAAAAGAAAATGATACGCTTGTAAGCGTGGACACCTCCAGTTACAGAGGAAACTCAGGCGAAATTTTTCCAGAAATATAACACTTGGAAATATTTTTGTGACAAGTGTCTATAAATATATTTTTAACTTGTTTTTCCAAATAAACTTGGCCAAGATTTTTATTACAAAATAACCAAGTGTCGGAGGTGGATTTTCGTAAATAAAACTTGTTAAATATATATTGAGAATATATATTTCGTAATAAGACGCTTGTGTGCTTACGTGATTATTTTTGTGAACTAGAGATATATTATTTTTGGGGTAAAAATAATATTACTTGGAAATATCATGAAAATACGACTCCAAAATAATACCAACGCCCTCACAAATAAATATTTAAGTTACATCGGTATTGTTTATACAACGCGAACTCTAAAATGTAACTTGCGTATTTTCGGAAAATACTCTTAAATGTGTATTTTGATAAAATATTATTTTGGAAAATTGTATGAAGTAAAATATAATATTTTTGGGAAAAATATGTATATTTTGGAAACAGAATATTTTAGACAAGTGAATTAAAATATATTTTCAAGTGAGACTTAAAAAAATATATTTTTGGAATTATAAAACGCACATGTATTAATACCCCCATCCTTGGGAAGAAATATATTTATTTAATGATTAAGAAGTGTAAATACGAAATAGTTACCTAACTATTTCTCCAACAAAGCGTTAAACCCTAAACCAAGGCACGGCCACCCGTCTAATAGGAATTAGTACGTGTAGGTCGTCACGCAGCAGATAGAGTTGGAGATTGACGTTGCTGGATACGCACTTCAGTGAGTTCATGTCCCCCCTTTTCTCTTACTGTTTTCAGTTTTTATACTTCGGGGGTGAAATACATGTTATAATGATTACGAATACCTTTATACATGGTATGGTTAGCTTAAGGAGGGTTACTACTTAGATCATGTGAGTGGGTAGGCGAAAACTGGAGGCCATTAATCCTCATTATAGGACCGAGGGTCATTAGCGGTAGATCTATCTGGGTGTAGCGAGCCCAACCCCTGAGTCCGCTGAATGAACCAGGTGGTGACTTTGAGCCCGACGCAAAAATCTGCTAGGTTTGAGTCTTCCTACAGCACTTCACACATATCATTGGCTTTGCAACCCAATGGTGATCTCTTTTTCCTTAATTGCTACATACCAGGGATTTTCATACATACAGACACTTTTACAAAGGTTTATACCTGCTCACTTACACATGAACTCGCTCAACTTTATGTTGACTTTTCAAACTACATGTATTTCAGGAAACTAACGGATCTGGCACGGTATGCACGTATTTTCAAGCTGCGTTTGAATAAAGAAGTCATCCAGGGTTTAGAAGGTGTAACCTCTCTTCTTGGATGGGTTACATATCCCTAAACCTAGTATTGTTTAAAGTCTTTTGCTAAGTCTTTATGAACTCAATTAAATCAAGTTAAGGTTTGTAACTTATTTTGTGATTGTTGAAAATGGGATTTTTCTAAACTTTATTAATGGATGAATATCTCATATTTTTATCATATAGCATTGTTATGATTGTTGCTATGGTATTAAGAAGTCACACCAAATAAACCCACGCTTCCGCAAAGCCAGGGTGTGATAATCTATGACTGTGGTCATACCACTATTGGGTCCGTTGACCCAAAAGTGACGTGTATCACTATTTAGGTCCTTTCATCTAAAAGTGATAACACAGTAGTAATTGTGCACAATACCCCACTTACTGTCAGTAATTTAAGATAACAAAGACTTAATCCCTGTAACATATAACTGGAAAGCATTTAGGTATTGTAAAGCACTTTTGATAAAAAGAGAAGGACTCACATTGTAAGTTTAGTTGGACAGAGTTTTGCCTACTGATTAAGCTTGGTAACCTAGTTAAATAATGCAAACGAAACTAGGTTAGTAACTTAATACAACATTTACGATAACTTCACGAAATCAAAACCCTCACGACGAATGACAAAGTATAGCCCGTATTCAGGCAGCACTTAAACATCCATCGGATCGGTTTCAATCGATCGGACATTGTATCGTAGCAGTGATCGAGTTATTACCCTGTTATCGTAACGGCGTTTCCCTATTAAAATTGAATTTTCGAGCAGAAAGGAGGCTGTGTGTGTGTGTGTGAATTCTCGAGCAGACGGAAATGGCCATGCAACGTACAATTTATAGCTGAAAATTGAGTCTCTCGCGGCCCGCGTAAACTCGAAGGGAATCCTACGCGGCCCGCGAGGGCCACCCTAGCTACGGCTAGGGCTGCCGTGTCATGGCGTAGGTCTACCACGTGGTTGACACGTGGCCCTGATCGTTATCCGGAGTTTGGTCAGGCTGTCGTGCCCCGCGTACGCTCTCCTTGAGTCTTACGCGGCCTGCGACAAATCAACAAATTTGGATTTTCTTGATTTTTCATGAGGATTAGGGTTTTAGGGATCGGGGTTACCACTTACGGAGTGTTTTGGGACATTTTCGTGCAGGTCCTTACACATAGAGTCATTGCACGTGCAGAAATATCAAGCATATTCCCTTAGAATCTCGGTTGGACCAAGTCTCATTCGAATACACCTGCAAAACAAGTTCAAAAATGGTGGAAACAATTGTTAGTTTAGGATAATAATGAGGATCCTGGATCCTTAGCCTTTCTACAACATCTTCTGAGGATCCTTAATTCAAACTGAACTGAGGATCCGTGATCCAGGCCGCACTTGAGGATCCGTGATCCATATGCTATAAAATTATATCCCTAACAATTGCCTCCAAACATGACTAGTTGATATCCGATGAGATAGTCATGTTTCAACATTT
This sequence comes from Helianthus tuberosus, assembly GCA_030545235.1. Lineage (NCBI taxonomy): Eukaryota > Viridiplantae > Streptophyta > Magnoliopsida > Asterales > Asteraceae > Helianthus > Helianthus tuberosus. The sequence goes on along the minus strand of JARYGA010020908.1, from coordinate 27,343 downwards.
CTCGGACTAGCCGTTGCAGTGCTGATGTCAGCGATCATCATCTCCTGCAATAATAATCATTATAAATAGGTTAGAGATAAGGATCAAAATCTGCATTTATATTCGAGATCCTCTCCTTTAAATCCACATTCGAAGATCTCATCAGGTAATTCCTTCTCTCTTTTCTATTATCTTTTTCTCCCTGATCCTCTGTTCTTCAAAAATTCATGGCGAATATGTGTACCCGTTCTTCCCCTGCCAAGAATCCTGACCACAACAGTCCATTGAAGAGTCAGGGTCTCACCAAAAACCCTTCAATGGAACTTTTCCGATTCACTGATCCTGAAGTTGATCAGTTTCGCTCCTGTTTTCCTGATGGTACCATATTCCGGCCTTTTGATTCTTCAACCAAAAGTGACTGTGTATCGGAGAGATGGATCACCTTCCCTGCAGCCCCTTTCAGATGGGGTTCACTTATCCTTTCCTTGTTCTCACACAGGGATTCTTCACACTTACCGGCCTTTGCTACATCCAAGCTATGCCGATGGTGTGGAGGGTCCTGCACACACTAGAGCACATCATAGAATAGGAAGGCATAAACATAGGGATGTCTGAGTTGAGCCAACTGTATAACCTTGTAAGCCATGGTTCCTACGATATCTCTTCAAATCCAAACCTCAGCAGCTTCACCCAATCTTAAAAACCACCAAGAATGACACCAACTGGAGGAATCAATTCTTCTTTGTGAGGAGGGATTCTATTCCAAACGTGAACCAACTTCCCAAAAAGTGGAACACAGATGGTAGGATATAGGATCCTTAGATTAGGACAACGGTAAGAATCCTTTTTTTCTGTTGAGGATAACTGATCCTTGTTTTTGTCTATGCAGCTATCACCTTGTCACACATTCAAGAATCACCTGTCACCAAGGAAAGAGTTGAAGCTTTCTAGAAGCTTGATCCTGTCATCAGAACATATCCACCAAAGTCAAAGTATCTAGAAGACATTTCATCCACTTCCTATACCATGTCAAGTAAGTATCCATATATGTGTATATATAAATGTTTTAGTAAAATAAGGATATGAATACTTATCTGTGTATCATGCTTATAGGTGCTGCTAAATCCTCAAAGCCTGCTTCCAGGTTCAGCCTCACTGATCTTCAGGACATTGCATCCCCACGGTCCCTCAAGAAGGAGCTGGCTGCAAGCCAGAGCAATCCGGAGCCCAAAGGCATGAGCACCAGGGGTAAGGGAACAAAAAGGAAGAAACCTGCTGAAACCTCCGAAGGGCTGCCTCTGATGGAACGCCAACTTCACGATTATGTCTCTGAGGTAAGGATATCAAATCCTGAAATTATGTTCCTTTTAAGGATTTAGGATCCTGACTGTAGAATTCTTCCTTGTGTAGAAATTTGCTGAAGTTCAAATCCTCTTGGATCAACGCCTGGCCGAAGCTGATGAGAAGAGCCTGAACCTCCAAAAAATTGCCCTTGCCAAAGACAAAAAGATCTCCTCTCTGGAAAAGGACATCAACATTGTGACAACCGGTGATTTACGGCTCTTAATTACGTGATTAACAGGTGATTAACGCGACAATAAATAGTGTTTACAGCACAAATTAACTTAATTAGGCCTTTGGAGTGCCTAGGAACGTCTGTACGACTTTACAGTGCACGAACAGTGGTTTACGGAAAAAATCTGGTGAATATTAAGCGACAACGAATCGAAACCGAACAGAATACTGACAACGCCGACAAATATGAATGTTACACCAAAGTTTTATGCTTATGAAATTAATTTTGTGAATTTATTGGGCTTCCGTGCGACACAAATGCAAACGTGAACTGAAAACGTGACGGTAAGAAACGCATCGGCAACAAAACGGAAGCGACGGAGATGCCTGTCACCTTCGAAACTTACATTTTACGCTATATTTAGCTCCGTAATGAAATTTTAGTAACTACAGCTGAAACCGGATTAGAAAACGAATTAAAGAGACAACAACACGATTTTACGCAATTTTCACCGTGACTGACGCACGGACACGACAAACGGCTACTGGCATACATTTTATGGAATTTCGGCTTTATAAACATACGTCATTAAATTTTACGAAGCACAAGTGTGTTAACGGGTCCCGTAGGAATTACGGGCCGCTTAAACACGGGTATTGAGCTTGTGGGCCCTGGGCCCAAGCCTAAACCTGCACATGATATATTACATTGTAAAATCTCTACAAAATCTTTATTAAAATCTCAACAAAATATTTTCAGAATCTCTACAATCTTCTCAAGATTCCTAAAGATCATACTAGATCTCTAAAGATCACACAAGATCTTAACATCTTTATAAAACCCTCTCTTTGCCTTCATATTAGAATACACACACAACACAAATGTCTTTCCTCTCTCTCTCGGTTATATATCAGACCACACACACATTAGACATCAGAGCACAACCCAACCCCCTTCCCTTCTCGGTTCCGATTGCAAACGGCAGATGCGCCGCCGTGAGTGGCGGCGGTGGTGGCTCCGACCACCGACAACACTTCCAACCTTTTCCCTCCTTCTCGATGTCTCTGAGCGGCGACACCATACCCCCCTGCTGATTATCGACTGCCACCACCAGATGGTGGTGGCGTGCGGCGGCATTACACGAAGAGAGAGAGAGAGGCGATGAGAGAGAGAAGCACGAAGAGATAGAGAAGAGATCGGAGAAGAAGAAGGCAGCGGCAGCGGCGCCGCCGATCACGGCGGCGGCAGTGGCGGCGTGGTGGTGCTCGGACTCCCACGACGATTTCAGGTTGAAGGTCGGTTCAGGTTCGTCAGTTCAAGTTCGGTTTAAATTTCGTGCTCATATTCTGATTTGTTTCAAGTTTTGGTTTGGGTATGAGTTTTGATTCGAGTTATGTTTGTTTCGGGTTACGCGACTCAGTCGGGTTTGAGTCAACTCAGCTACATTTCGGGTCAAACCCGGTTGACTCGGTCAACACCCGAGTCAACTCGGGTCAACAGCAGATCGGCCGATCAATAAACAACAAATGATTTTGGTTTGGATTTCGGTTCAGATTCGCGTATGGATCTCGCGGGTCAAGTCTTGCGGTTCAGGTCAACGGTACGGTTCGAGTCGACACGGTCAACTCAGCGAGTCAACTCAGCCGGTTGACTCGGTCAACTCAGTCAATGTTCGATACGGAGATGGGTAAAGTCTAAACGACACGTTTAATATTTACGTTTTACATATATTTTTAATCTTATGCGATGTCGAGCTCGAACCGAACGGATTGGTATTTAGTTTATATTACGTCGCCTTTGCAAAAGTCATTTATATTAATTATTGAACATTGGTTGAATTTTGACAAATAACGACACTTTAGTTATCGGGGGCGTCCCAAAAACAGAGGAAACTCTGCCCGTTTTTCGAGAAAATCCGTTAAACAAATCGCTTTTAATATAAAACAAAACCAATCGGACGTTATTTTTTTTGTTTTAAGCAAGATACAAATGCGTATTATCTTCGACGACATTTTATAGCCTACAAGGAACGTCAATAACGCGAACTATTTATCAAAATAAATATAGTCGCTTTTATATTTATTTTCAAACGCTTAACACTATACGGAACTTTTATAAAATGAATGTTGTTTATATTTATTACAAACACGAAATGAATTGACTCCGTTTTAGAAAAAAATAAATATAGTTGATATATTTATAACAAACAATACGACTTCTTTTATAAAATAAATATATTGTATATTTGTTTCGTCGACACGACGAATGTTTTACTAAAATAAATATAGTTTATATATTTATTTGAAATACTGAACGACACGAATTCGTTTTATAAAAATAAATATAGTTTGTATATTTATTTCAAGTATCTAAAAATAACGAATTCTTTTATAAAAATAAACATAGTTTTATGTTTATTTCACCCATCAAGCAACTAGTACTCATTTACAAAAATAAATATAAATATATATTTATTTTCGAACACAACAACTTGATGACTATTTTATAGAATAAATATAACTTTTTTATATTTATTTCAAACGCCTAAACGGCATCTACATATACTTTGACGAATATCTACAAGACGCGATACATAATACGAGTTTGTTATACAATATTTTCATATAAATATCTGTTTTATACACGTACGACTTCTCGGAATGACTGACACTATTCGATCGAGATATTTCTATTTTTTGTATAAATATTTATATATTTGAAATTCTCAAAAACCAAGTCTTTCAAAGACTTAGTGAAATATTACCGACATTAGGCGAAACTTAATGAGTATAACTTAATCGTTACTATTAAGTTATCAATTTACCGTCGAATCGTTCGGCTAACGATTCGGTAGAGCTCGATGACACGTAGTTTAGTTACTATGTTTATTTAGAAACTTATAAGATATTCCGTGTTAGGAATATTGTAGAATGCACGCCAACGAGTCTCATCTTGGAAACGACATCACGAAGTCGTAATTAGCTCCCTTGCACAAGGCTATTCAGGTGAGTTCATAACCCCACTTTTTACGGTTTTACATTCTTGTAAATGTTTTCGGGGTGGAAAGACATGCACGTTGTGCAAGAACATACAAAGTTTTGTAAATTCATATTTCTAAATCATGTTACGAATGGATTTCGAGGAAACTCAAATGGTTTACGAATGGATTATACTAAATGTTTTGGTCAAAAATCACACAAGGATAATGCAACCAAATCTGATTTTGTGAGGTGTGATGCTTGGTTAATTGAATAAATGACAAGTATATGAAATCAACGATGAACACCGAGATTTATACGAGGAAAAAGCCCTTGATCTTTAGAAGATCTCCGGCATAAAAAACCTCGGGTGATGGAAACTACCGATCACCAAATATATTGGAAAAACAACAATTATCCTTGTACAACTTCGGAAGAAAACAAGCTCAATACAATGACTTGCTAGTATAAGTGTGTGTTTTTGCTAAGTGTTTGCAGAGAATTCGAGTGTTGTGTGTTGTTTGTGTGGTGTGTTCGACTTATGCCTCAAATGAGCTAGTTTTCCCCTTAAAAGATAAGAAAAAAATCAACTAACTAACTTCCCGAAAAAGGTGGAAGTCACCCATGATCACCACTAACGGTTATTTCTTCATTAAGCACGTGCCTAAGAAGCATATTCCACGAGATTCCAGCAAAGAAGTAGTCCACTACGTCCATTATCTGCATTTAAACATTAAAAACGTGACAATTGTTATAAGTTCTGTTAAGGATCCTGTAATCCTCATACTCTGGATCCTCAGACTCTCTGCATCATCCATTAAGGATCCGTGATCCATGCCCAGTCTCAGGATAGATGATCCTTAGCATAAAATCCATGCCCTAACAATTGCCCCCATTATGGCAGTTGTGATAAGGATTCACAGCTGTCATATTTCCGTTAGAAGCGGACTAGCCGTTGCTGCTGGTAACTAGTCGTTACACTGCCTGTCGTCACTGATAAAACCTGCTATGATCATCATTGCAAAATATAGAGTTAAAGATAACTCCTCAAGTGCCTTTAAAGATCAGAAGATCCTTCTGTTTGTGGAGAATGGATCCTTCTACACCGTTCGCTATTAACCTTCCTGCACTTTAATATCTGCATAGACACTTTAACTGTTAGATAGCCATGTCCGGCCTGGGTGGATGGTCCACGGTTTTGCTGGTGAAATCCAGGCCAGATGATTTGATACATAATGAATGGGTGATAACATTAAACTTTTTTAGCTACAATTGTTGTTGTTTCTTTCCTCTTTATTTTTCATGTATGCTTTCTATTTTCAAAGATATCATCGCCAAACAATTGGAAAGTTATTGGAAATCTGATGATAATGTTAAACTTTTAACAGAAAACTTGAAGTGTTCATATAAATGTGGATCAATGATCCTTAACCAAAAAGGATAAGAGACAACTTGCAGCTTAGAAAAAGTTAGAATATAACATACCAGAGAATCCAAGTTAGGATTCTATATCCTTGTAAACTAATACTAAATAAAATGTGTGAAAAGTAAAGTTTCCAGGATCCAGGATCCTTATTGTCAGAACTTGTATAACTTTAGAGATCCAAGATCCTGTAAGAAAAACAAACTTGGGACAAAGCCAAATAATTGGGAATGAACCCATAATAACTGGGGACAAGCCCAAATAAACTGGGGACAAGCCCAACAAACTGGGGACAAGCCCAAATAAACTGGGGACAAGCCCAAATAAACTAGGGACAAGCCCAACAAACTGGGGAGAAGCCCAAATAAACGGATGTAAACTGGGGTCAAGCCCAAATAAACTTGTGTAAACTGGAGTATGGCCCTCACTGGCGACTATCCAAACTTGAGCGACATGAAAATGCCGAAACCTTAGCTAACGTGAAAACGTTAGAAACCTTAGGAACGGATGTATGGTACGTCTACCATTATACGTAGGATCCTGAATACATCCAGTACAATGAAATTGTCAGCCCCTAAAGCGGGTACTGGTCGCATTGCCTTGAACTGCACCAGGATCATCGTGCGCTACTGGCGAAACTGGGGACAGGCCCAAAACTGGGGACAGGCCCAAAACTGGGGACAAGCCCAAATAAACTTTGGAGAGTTGGCCAACCACTTTGATCTTCTCTAAAATGATAATAACTCTGCAAAAGCTTAAACTTTATGAAAATAGATGTTAAATGTTTAACATCTTTGCCTTATGATAAGTAATAAGTATAAAATGAATGAAAATGAAAGTAATGTGTTACCAAATGTAGAATCATATATCCTTTGAGGATCCTGGATCCTTAATCAGAATACTAGTATCGCTGAGGATCCCTGATCCTTCTTACTTAAAGTATTTCTTTAGATGAACAGCATTCCAAGCTCTTGGTAAGAGGTCACCATCTATTGTTAACAAATGATATGCCCCTTTCCTGCTTCAGCTTCAATTAAGTAGGGACCTTGAAATCTTCTGAACCTGACATTCTTGTTGTATGCTCCAGCCATTCTTTGTTGATAACTGGCCATCAAATCTGGTAATAATAGGATGAAGGAGCTCCGCTGGTTGATGAAGGATAATGCTATGTCTTTGACAAACATTACATTTCTTTGTGTATTCCACAGCATACTTCTTCCTCATAGGCCAATAGCATCATGTTCTGAGGATCCTTAAGAATAGTGCTCTGCCCCCAGTGTGGTTCCCACAGTCTCCTTCATGAAAATCCTTTAGAACTTCTTGAATTTCTGGATCCTCAATGCACCGCAACTAGGGACCTGCAAGAGATATCTTGTATAACATGTCATTTAGTATGGTGAATTAAGATACCTTGACTTTGAAATCTCTGGGGTTTTCTCCTATAGGAATCTCTCCATGTTGTATATATCTCAGGATCGGAAGGACCCAGGATCCTGAATTTGATTGTGCATCATCACTAGGTATGATTGCAGAATCCTCTACTATCTCCATAGCTATGTGATCTTCAATAGCAGGGGCTAAGACATGAATGATGAGTATTTTCACATCCTCTGGAATCTTCAGTGATGATCCAAGATTGGCTAGAGCATCAGCTTCTGCATTTTTCTTCCGTGGGTACCTGTGATAGACTGAAAAAAGCAAAAGAGTCTGCCAGTTTCCTGACTATTTCTAAGTACTTGATTAGCTTTTCACCTTTGACAGTGTAAGAACCGTTATAATGATTAGTAATTAATAGAGAATCTACATATACTTGAAGATACCTGATCCTCATATTGTTAGCTAATTGCAAACCTGCTATCAAGGCCTCATACTCTGCCTCATGATTAGTGGTTTGGAATTCACATGCAATGGATTGGGGTATAATGTCCCCCTGTGGCGATTTTGGTAGTGTGCTTTGTCTAGTTCCTTTAACATCTGAAGCTCCATCCGTGAGGAGTGTCTAAGGATCCTTGCTCTTCTCAAGTTGTTGAACTTCTAATTCAGCTTCCCTTTGTAGATCACTACTAGAATCAGCCATAAAGTCAGCTAAAGCTTGGGACTTGATGGCAGTCCTGGGTTCATACTTAATGTCATATGCAATAAGCTTGATTGCCCACTTTGCCATTCTACCTGACATTTGAAATTTCTTGAGAACATTCTTGATAGGAAGGTTAGTTTTCACAATAATTGTGTGAGTTTCTAAATAATGTCTATGTTTAGCAGAAGCCATAATTAAATCAAGAATTAATTTCTCTAAATGAGAATACATGGCCTCGGCATCAAGTAGAATTTTACTTACATAGTATACCGGATGTTGAGAGCTTTCATGATCCTTAACTAGGATCACACTTACTGCTTTAGCTGAAATAACTAAGTATACGGATAACGATTCTCCATTTTCTGGTTTCATCAGGGCTGGTGCTGAGGATAGATAATCCTTAAGAACCTTGAGTGCAGCTTCATGCTTATCAGTCCACTCAAACTTGCCTTGAGCAATTTGTCTACCTCTTCTTGGAAAATGGCATTCCTTTCAAGTGCAAACTTTCTCCTTTTTTGGTGTATTGGCTTGAAAGACCCGTCAATACCAAGTTTGTGAGTAATAACATTCTTAGATATACCTGTCATATCTTCATGTTTCCAAGCAAATGTAGATTTTCTTCTTTCCAAGAAGGATACTAAATCCTGCTCAATACTGTCTAGGATCCCGGATCCTATAAAAATTTTGGATTCAGGATACTCTGGGTTCAACAAAATATCCTTGACGTCTTGCTCTCTTGCCTCCATGACGTCTTGCTCCTTGGAGGCTGGCTTCATTGAAGAAGTGTAACAGTTCTTTGCCTCCTGCTGATCACTTTCTATCTTCACCATATCTCATAGAGTTGGGAGCTTGACACATTGATGATACGTTGAGGGGGACTGCCTTCATATCGTGTTTCCATGGCCTGCCAAAGATAACATTACAGCAAGATAAGCAATCAATAACATAGAATTTTTTTTAACATAATTCACTCCCTCTATATAGATAGGAAGTTTGATGTCCCCCAATGTAATCTTTGTCTCTCCACTGAATCCCAGAAGGACAGATGATCTTTGGACAATATCGGATTCAAGGATGTCCATTCTATTGAGGACATCCAACTGGATTATGTTTACTGAGCTTTTCCCATCAATGAGAATCCTGCGAACAAAATGGTTAGATATAAATAATGTAATAACCAAACCGTCATGATGAGGATCATGTATGTCGACACGGTCATCCCCGTCAAAGTATATTTCTTTTTCCTGGGTAAGGATGGAAGTTCGATTAGGTATGTCCCTATTCTCCATCTTTGTTTCCTTTGCATGTCTCTTAGCTGCTGAGAACCTCCGGAGATGAAATGGATGATTTGAGCATCAGCTGGTGGAGGAGGAGCTTTTTCAGGAACTTTCTCAGGATCCTTGATCCTTGACTTTTTCCTTCCAAGCAATTCCTTCAAGTATCCTTTGCTCAAAAGATAACCTATCTCCTTCCTTAATGCTATGCACTCATCTGTGAGATGACCAGAATCCCCATGGTAAGAACACTATTTCGATTCGTCTTTGGTGGCAGGCGGTTTGTCATTCTTCCTTGGCCACCTAACCTTGTCACCTAAACTCTGCATAGAAAGGATTAGTTCATTATTATCAACAGAAAAACAATATTCAGAAATAGGAGGATAATCCTCATCATCTTCCTCTTGTTCCACAGCATGCACATTCTGGTTGTCATGCTTGGAGTATTGCTTGGATCAGTTATCCTTGAGATAGGATCCTTATTTGTCTTGCTTTGAGGATCCTGACAATCTCTCGTGGATCCTTTTGTCATCCTCTAAACGGATGAACCTAAGGGCCCTGTTCCTTACCTCATCTAAGTTCCTGCAAGGTGTCATAACAAGATCATAATAGAACGGAGAATCCTTAAGTAAACCCATTTTAAAAGCTTCAACAGCAGTAGCAATATCTAAGTTAGGGATTTCTAAGGATTCTTTACTAAACTTAGTGATGTAATCTCTAAGTGATTCATTTTGACCTTGTGTTACCCTATATAGATCACTAGTTAATCGTTCAAATTTTCTACTACATGAAAATTGACTATTAAACAGATTAACTAGATTAGCAAATGGAGTAATAGAGTAAGGGGGAAGACTTAGCAGCCATTTAAGAGCAGATCCTGTGAGTGTGGATCCATAACCCTTGCATAGACATGCTTCTTTTAACCTCTCAGGAATGGGAATGATCTCCATTCTTTCCCTTGTGACTTCCATCTGGAATTTCAGGAATGGGCTTAACCACTCCTGGAACGCTGGATATCATATCTTTGAGTTTCTGCAATTCCTTAGCCATAGCTTGGTTGATTCCTGTACCCTGCACGAAGCCATGGTTAGCATTATAAGAAGTATTCAAAGTGTTACCTCCTAATGGATTCAAGGTTGGAATTCCAGATGTGAATCCATATTGACGGGATTCTGGTATAACTGAGGGACCAGAAGAAGCAATAGTCTGCATCGGTATGAAGTCTCCTAGATGAACATCTGAACTTCCGGGTTGCACACTCCTTAAGTATCCTTGACCCTGTAAGATGTTGGATCCTTGATGTGCTGTGAATGAAGGTCTTGGAGGATAATCCATGGATCCGGAAACCTGAGATGAGGATCCTTGAACCTGGAAGGAGGATCCTTGAACCTGAGAGGATCCTTAAACCTGAGAGGATCCTTGAACCTGAGAGGATCCTTGAACCTGAGAGGATCCTTGAACCTGAGAGGATCCTTGAACCTGAGAGGATAAGGATCCTCTCATCTGCAAAATCAAAGCATAAAGATCACTGTTAGTAAGTGTAGAGGAAGAAACAACAGTAGGTTTTGTGAAAGCGGGGGTTGTCTTCTTTGGAGCATTCTCAGCATTCTTCTGGAATGCAGGGATAAGATGATGCAACGGTGGAATGCCCTGTGATGAGGTAACCGCCGACATGGAACTTGAAGAAGTTTTTCCTTGAGAAGCCATGTGGTTGAAGGTAATGCATAGAAATGAACGAATTTTCTCGGAATTGAAGCACCAATTGCCCCACGGTGGGCGCCAAACTATTTTGGTCAAAAATCACACAAGGATAATGCAACCAAATCTGATTTTGTGAGGTGTGATGCTTTGTTAATTGAATAAATGACAAGTATATGAAATCAACGATGAACACCGAGATTTATACGAGGAAAAAGCCCTTGATCTTTAGAAGATCTCCGGCATAAAAAACCTCGGGTGATGGAAACTACCGATCACCAAATATATTGGAAAAACAACAATGATCCTTGTACAACTTCGGAAGAAAACAAGCTCAATACAATGAATTGCTAGTATAAGTGTGTGTTTTTGCTAAGTGTTTGCAGAGAATTCGAGTGTTGTGTGTTGTTTGTGTGGTGTGTTCGACTTATGCCTCAAATGAGCTAGTTTTCCCCTTAAAAGATAAGAAAAAAATCAACTAACTAACTTCCCGAAAAAGGTGGAAGTCACCCATGATCACCACTAACGGTTATTTCTTCATTAAGCACGTGCCTAAGAAGCATATTCCACGAGATTCCAGCAAAGAAGTAGTCCACTACGTCCATTATCTGCATTTAAACATTAAAAACGTGACAATTGTTAGAAATCATAAGTTCTGTTAAGGATCCTGTGATCCTCAGACTCTGGATCCTCAGACTCTGGATCCCCAGACTCTGGATCCTCAGACTCTGGATCCTCAGACTCTCTGCATCATCCATTAAGGATCCGTGATCCATGCCCAGTCTCAGGATAGATGATCCTTAGCATAAAATCCATGCCCTAACACTAAATATACCGGTTTTTACAAAACAAATGCGTATTATCGAAATGTGAATGATTTTCATGACTAGGGGAGGTTCAGCCTTAGAGGCTGGGGAGGTTCAGCCTTAAAGGCTGGGGAGGTTCAGCGTTACAGGCTGGGGAGGTTCAGCCTTAGAGGCTGGGGGTGAAATACATGTTACAGTTATACAGACATTTTTATACATGGTATGGTTAGCTTAAGGAGGGCATACTACTTAGATCATGTGAGTGGGTAGGCGGAAACTTAAGGCCATCAATCCTCGTTGTAGGACCGAGGGACATGAGTGATAGATCTATTCGGGTGTAGGAGCCCCATCCATGAGTCCGCAGAATGGGCCATGTGGTGACTATGTCTTCCAGCCGGAAGCCCGGTACAAAGTCTGCTAGGTTTGAGTCTTCCTGCATCACTTCACACATACCATTGGCTTTGCAACCCATTGGTGATCTCTTTTTCCTTATTGCTACATACCAGGGACGTACATACTTACAGAAATACCATGTTTTATACAAATTCAAAGCATAGGATTTATGCGGGCGTGGAGTCAAAGTCAGGGTGGACATTGACGTCTATACGAACATTACAAATACGAGAGTTTACAAATACATGGTTTTACGAACATAATGCGTTACAAATACAAACCTTCCATATAACTTGGCAAGAAAATGATTTCTAAATTCGTTTTCTCAAGATTATGTCACAAACCGGTTATTCAAAAGATTTATATCAAATCTTTTACAAACAAACTATGAACTCGCTCAACTTTATGTTGACTTTTTCGCATGTTTCTTTCTCAGGTTACCTTTCAGAAACTATGGCACGGTTGGAATAGGAGAACCATTGGAGATTCAAGTACTTAGTGGCGTTCATTTACTAAAAGACTTAGCTTATTTGCTTCCGCTGTGCAATGAAGATACCAGTCCAGTCACGCTATAGGTTAAAGCGAATAAGGTTTTCTGTAGGAATACCTAGGCTCTAACCTCACCTTTATCTGGGACATCGATTTTTAAGACCTTGAATACGTACAGAACGCCCAGTACTCGAATATGGTCTCCAACCGTTGCCGAAAACAAAAAGGTCAGAATTTTGATTTTTAAACATACGCTAATGTTGTGTTTTACACACGGTACACGAAACGATTACATACAGTACACAAAACTCTGAGAGTTTAGGGAACATGCATTTAAGACCTTTGGAAACTTATGTTGAAGTTTATTAAAGGTCATCACGTAAAAACCGCGAATATTAACTCGGGCACATATTATTATCCATATTGTCTATGATATTTTAACTTCCTGAGCAGGCAGCCTACGCATAAGGAAACGCTAGTGCACGAGAATACATGGAACTCAAATTTTACGTTAACGGATGTCAGAGTACATCACATTCTACGCGAAACATAACGCTAGTGCACAGGTATACGTGAAACTTAAGCTATACATCAACGGAGGTTGAAGTACGACACATACGACTATCGAGGCGAGGCCTTTGAAAAGACACGATGGCGCAATTCAACGACGACGCTAGATTCCTGTCAGCAGGAGAACTATCGATCAGGAAGCGGCGGCTTGGCACGCGATCCTGCAACGACACGAGTCATGCTAAGGAGAAGACGCATGCCTTCGTATTCCCCCTATCTTATTAACGACGAATACGCTATGTTCGACATTCCATGGTAATGTCACCTAACAAACGGACGTCACATGAAACCCCAGGTAAAGTCCTTAAATTTCTTTTATTGAAATTTCGACTTTCGCATTTACCGAGTAGATTTTCATATCTCTACTCCTCTTAATGGTCATTGTATCACGATCGTTTCTTTCGTCATAGCGAATACTTATTGCTTCATTTCTTGAAAATTTATATCTTACGCATGCTTCGTTTGATACGCATGTGGTTTCGTTTCAAATAAGCGTTTCATCAAAGTTCAATTGTTGTTTCGCTAAACCTAATTATTGATTTGTGATTCGAATGACCCGCATTATTGTAACTGTCGGCTTCTTTGTTATCAAGTCAACACATTTTTCTTGAAAATTCTTTTCTTTTCAAGTTACATACATGGTTTTTCGTTGTTACCATGCCGAAAGTTTTCTTGTCGATACATGTATTTATTGTCGGATTGCACCAAAACCAAGTTCAATTGTTTGAACTTGTTCATTACACATTCAATTCAAGACACCATATGATGTATTGGGAGCATCATATTCAAAATTCGTTTTAAAAAGTGTTTCATTTGTTCCGAGTCGAAGTAAACTTGTTTGGCATTCGACTCCATTAAATTGTTTGTTGAATTCGACACCCTGTGGTGGTATTTTCACTTATTTGAACCTTGCGCTAAACTCGTTTACATATCGTATGCACGGATTTAATTATTTATTTATTGATTTAGATTAAATCCGCTTTGATTTATCACATTACAACAGCCTTACACAATCGTGTGTTAAGACAGTGGTACACAAACTTATTTCTATATTCCGGTGTACCTATTAACGGTTCTTTCATTATCGATCGAATGTTTTGCAAAATTCATTGCTTCTTCATCCTCGATCGAAAACATTGTTTCATTGATGTTCCATTTTCAATTGAAAATCCTATGATGTCATTTGAAACAAACTTCCAGATTCACTTTATTGCGCTTTCATTTGACTTCAAACACGGTGAATTTGTTTGATCACCGCTATTATTGAATCATTTGAATCACTACGACACCTTGTGGTGTCAGTACAAACTTGTAGCTTGGGCTAATCATGATTGAGCGTTTCATGCAATACACAGGTGATACTTGTTCGATCACCCCTATTATTGAGTTGTTTCATTCATTGCGACACCTTGTGGCGTCGGTATAACTTGCAGCTTGTACTGATAACGATCAAGCGTTTCATGCAAACTATTACTTTTGAGCTTGTTGATTCTAAGTACATCTAGTGGATGTTATTACTTCTAGAACTCATTTACATACTGTGAACGTTCATACGGAATTCGATTGGTCGAAGTTCCTATTCTTTGTTGGACCCTTGTTAACTTAGTCACACTAGTGACTGTGTCTATACGTCTTGTTTCCTTTGACATCAATTTTTGAAACACATTTCCTTTAAATCGTTGGGTTCTTATTGTTGAGAATGTCATTAAATTCACATGATTCAAATAAGTCTTGTTTCGATTATGCGGTCATTCACTTTGTAATTATTTGGACTTACCTGCACAATTCTGAGGAGATAACATAGTCTAAATTTCGAGGACGAAATTTCTGTAACAGGAGGATAATGTGACAACCGGTGATTTACGGCTCTTAATTACGTGATTAACAGGTGATTAACGCGATAATAAATAGTGTTTACAGCACAAATTAACTTAATTAGGCCTTTGGAGTGCCTAGGAACGTCTGTACGACTTTACAGTGCGCGAACGGTGGTTTACGGAAAAAAATCTGGTGAATATTAAGCGACAACGAATCGAAACCGAACAGAATACTGACAACGCCGACAAATATGAATGTTACACCAAAGTTTTATGCTTATGAAATTAATTTTGTGAATTTATTGGGCTTCCGTGCGACACAAATGCAAACGTGAACTGAAAACGCGACGGTAGGAAACGCATCGGCAACAAAACGGAAGCGACGGAGACGCCTGTCACCTTCGAAACTTACATTTTACGCTATATTTAGCTCCGTAATGAAATTTTAGTAACTACAGCCGAAACCGGATTAGAAAACGAATTAAAGAGACAACAACACGGTTTTACGCGATTTTCACCGTGACTGACGCATGGACACGACAACCGGCTACTGGCATACATTTTACGGAATTTCGGCTTTATAAACATACGTCATTAAATTTTACGAAGCACAAGTGTGTTAACGGGTCCCGTAGGAATTACGGGCCGCGTAAACACGGGTATTGAGCTTGTGGGGCCTGGGCCCAAGCCCAAAACCCACAAGCCTAAACCTGCACATGATATATTAGATTGTAAAATCTCTACAAAATCTTTACTAAAATCTCAACAAAATATTTTCAGAATCTCTACAATCTTCTCAAGATTCCTAAAGATCATACTAGATCTCTAAAGATCACACAAGATCTTAACATTTTTATAAAACCCTCTCTTTGCCTGCATATTAGAATTCACACACAACACAAATGTCTTTCCTCTCTCTCTCTCTCGGTTATATATCAGACCACATACACATTAGACATCAGAGCACAACCCAGCCCTCTTCCCTTCTCGGTTCCGATTGCAAACGGCAGATGCGCCGCCGTGAGCGGCGGCGGTGGTGGCTCCGACCACCGACAACACTCCTAACCTTTTCCCTCCTTCTCGATGTCTCTGAGCGGCGAAACCATACCCCCTGCTGATTATCGACTGCCACCACCAGATGGTGGTGGCGTGCGGCGGCATTACACGAAGAGAGAGAGAGAGAGGCGATGAGAGAGAGAGGCGATGAGAGAAAGAGACGATGAGAGAGAGAAGCACGAAGAGAGAGAGAAGAGATCGGAGAAGAAGAAGGCAGCGGCAGCGGCGCCGCCGATCACGGCAGCGGCAGCGGCGCCGCCGATCACGGCGGCGGCAGTGATGGCAGCAGTGGTGCTCGGAATCCCACGACGATTTCAGGTTGAAGCTCGGTTCAGGTTCGTCAGTTCAAGTTCGGTTTAAATTTCGTGCTCATATTCTGATTTGTTTCAAGTTTTGGTTCGGGTATGAGTTTTGATTCGAGTTATGTTTGTTTCGGGTTCTGCGACTCAGTCGGGTTTGAGTCAACTCAGCTACATTTCGGGTCAAACCTGGTTGACTCGGTCAACACCCGAGTTAACTCGGGTCAACAGCAGATCGGCCGATCAATAAACAGCAAATGATTTTGGTTTGGATTTCGGTTCAGATTCGCGTATGGATCTCGCGGGTCAAGTCTTGCGGTTCAGGTCAACGGTATGGTTCGGGTCGACACGGTCAACTCAGCCGGTTGACTCGGTCAACTCAGTCAATGTTCGATACGGAGATGGGTAAAGTCTAAACGACACGTTTAATATTTACGTTTTACATATATTTTTAATCTTATGCGATGTCGAGCTCGAACCGAATGGATTGGTATTTAGTTTATATTACGTCGCCTTTGCAAGAGTTATTTATATTAATTATTGAACATTGGTTGAATTTTGACAAATAACGACACTTTAGTTGTCGGGGGCGTCCCAAAAACAGAGGAAACTCTGCCCGTTTTTCGAGAAAATCCGTTAAACAAATCGCTTTTAATATAAAACAAAACCAATCGGATGTTATTTTTTTGTTTTAAGCAAGATACAAATGCGTATTATCTTCGACGACATTTTATAGCCTACAAGGAACGTCAATAACGCGAACTATTTATCAAAATAAATATAATCGCTTTTATATTTATTTTCAAACGCTTAACACTATACGGAACTTTTATAAAATGAATGTTGTTTATATTTATTACAAACACGAAATGAATTGACTCCGTTTTAGAAAAAATAAATATAGTTGATATATTTATAACAAACAATACGACTTCTTTTATAAAATAAATATATTGTATATTTGTTTCGTCAATCAAACGACACGACGAATGTTTTACTAAAATAAATATAGTTTATATATTTATTTGAAATACTGAACGACACGAATTCGTTTTATAAAAATAAATATAGTTTGTATATTTATTTCAAGTATCTAACAATAACGAATTCTTTTATAAAAATAAACATAGTTTTATGTTTATTTCACATATCAAGCGACTCGTACTCATTTACAAAAATAAATACAAATATATATTTATTTTCGAACACAACAACTTGATGACTATTTTATAGAATAAATATAACTTTTTTATATTTATTTCAAACGCCTAAACGGCATCTACATATACTTTGACGAATATCTACAAGACGCGATACATAATACGAGTTTGTTATACGATATTTTCATATAAATATCATTTTTATACACGTACGACTTCTCGGAACGACTGACACTATTCGATCGAGATATTTCTATTTTTTGTATAAATATTTATATATTTGAAATTTCTCAAAAACCAAGTCTTTCAAAGACTTAGTGAAATATTACCGACATTAGGCGAAACTTAACGAGTATAACTTAATCGTTACTATTAAGTTATCAATTTACCGTCGAATCGTTCAGCTAACGATTCGGTAGAGCTCGATGACACGTAGTTTAGTTACTACGTTTATTTAGAAACTTATAAGATATTCCGTGTTAGGAATATTGTAGAATGCACGCCAACGAGTCTCATCTTGGAAACGACATCACGAAGTCGTAATTAGCTCGCTTTGCACAAGGCTATTCAGGTGAGTTCATAACCCCACTTTTTACGGTTTTACATTCTTGTGAATGTTTTCGAGGTGGAAAGACATGCACGTTTTGCAAGAACATACAAAGTTTTGTAAACTCATATTTCTAAATCATGTTACGAATGGATTTCGAGGAAACTCAAATGGTTTACGAATGGATTATACTAAATATACCGGTTTTTACAAAACAAATGCGTATTATCGAAATGTGAATGATTTTCATGACTAGGGGAGGTTCAGCCTTAGAGGCTGGGGAGGTTCAGCCTTAAAGGCTGGGGAGGTTCAGCGTTACAGGCTGGGGAGGTTCAGCCTTAGAGGCTGGGGGTGAAATACTTGTTACAATTATACAGACATTTTTATACATGGTATGGTTAGCTTAAGGAGGGCATACTACTTAGATCATGTGAGTGGGTAGGCGGAAACTTAAGGCCATCAATCCTCGTTGTAGGACCGAGGGACATGAGTGATAGATCTATTCGGGTGTAGCGAGCCCCATCCATGAGTCCGTAGAATGGGCCATGTGGTGACTATGTCTTCCAGCCGGAAGCCCAGTACAAAGTCTGCTAGGTTTGAGTCTTCCTGCATCACTTCACACATACCATTGGCTTTGCAACCCATTGGTGATCTCTTTTTCCTTATTGCTACATACCAGGGACGTACATACTTACGAAAATACTTGATTTATACAAATTAAATACCATGTTTTATACAAATTCAAAGCATAGGATTTATGCGGGCGTGGAGTCAAAGTCAGGGTGGGCATTGACGTTTATACGAACATTACAAATACGAGAGTTTACAAATACATGGTTTTACGAACATAATGCGTTACAAATACAAAGCTTCCATATAACTTGGCAAGAAAATGATTTCTAAATTCGTTTTCTCAAGATTATGTCACAAACCGGTTATTCAAAAGATTTATTTCAAATCTTTTACAAACAAACTATGAACTCGCTCAACTTTATGTTAACTTTTTCGTATGTTTTTTTCTCAGGTTACCTTTCAGAAACTATGGCACGGTTGGAATAGGAGAACCATTGGAGATTTGAGTACTTAGTGGCGTTCATTTACTAAAAGACTTAGCTTATTTGCTTCCGCTGTGCAATGAAGATACCAGTCCAGTCACGCCAGCTCTTATAATTTTGGGGTGTGACAAACATGCTGCAGAAGGAGCTGCTTCTTGCTGAGATCACAGCCCAGAAAGAGAGAACCAAGATCATGGAAGGGGCCAAACTCTCTGGTACCATTGCTATGCTGAAGATCAAGTTGCAGATGGCCAAGGAGGCTGCGGATCCTTCTTTTGACAGGTCTGAATGGGACTTGGAGGCATGGAAGCAAAGGCTAGTTGAACTTGGAGATGAAGATGAACCTGAAGAGGTGCTACCTCTTGAAGGTGGAGGCAGTGAGGTCAAGGATCCTGAGGAGGTGGCAGCTGGTGGCAGTGGCAAGGGTGGTGAGGAGAAGGTTGATGATGCAGCGAAGGTGTAGGCTGCATAAATGGGCGATGATGGATATTTCTAGACGCGGCCGAAGCCCATTTTTTATGGTTTGGTAGTTTGTTTTGTTGGTTATGATGTTTTGAACAACGGGTCTGTAATAACTTGGGTTAAGGATCACTGATCCTTGGACAATAGGGGGTAGCAAAAGTGGATGGGTTCTTCTGTTTGTGGAGGATGAAGCCTTTGATGCCCCTCATCTTTTAATTTCCTGCATGACTTAGAAATGAGAATTATCTTTATTTTTTAAAAGTCAAACTCAGACTGAGTTGACCTATTACAATGAATTCTAGCCGACGGGTGACCGCATTTGATCGATTCCTACTTATTAGACGGAGTTGAAGATAGTAGTCTTGGCAACCTATCTTATAGCGATTACGCGAAGAGTACTCGACCTTGAATACCGTGTAACATTGCTAATAATAGCAAGGGAATATGCATGTTAATGTTAGTAAGGCTTAAAGATCTGAGTGTTTGTATTTTTTTAAGGATATACCTTAAAGTCAGTAAGCTTGCTTACAGAAAAGAGGTGCTCGGACCCTTTGGAAAGAGCAAACGCTATGGTTCATTATCTCAAACAACCAAAAGTACTTTATGGAGCATTCTAGACTCTAAAAAGTATGAAATTATATATGATATTCATTGTGATTCTATTAGATGTTTTTACGTAACCTTTGGTCAGTCTTTAACTCCTAAATAATGTCTTTTCTCTCTCACAATAGACAACTTATGCACTCCATACACACTTTTGATATTACATTACCACCCACCACTAGTAATTAAAGTTTAAGAGCAACGACACAAGTGGATATACATTCTATATGTGGATGTTGTTAACAAGTTGTTCATTATAATTTACACAATAAAATAGAATTTTATTCTCTTTAATTTGAGTTTTATACTGTTGTAGTTTTTTTTTTATTTTAAAAAAGTTAACACGTTACTTGATTACTAATCTCTATGCTCCCTGTCACATTATGCGAACACCCTTCTAGTGATATATATATATATATATATATAGGATTAGGTTTAAGAGTGAACACTAGTGTATTTGCGAACTAAGCGAACTATTCTTGGCCATACATGTGTGTAAATCAATGGCCAGGATTTGATGATGAAATACACTAGTGTATTTTACGATTTGATGATGAAATCCTAGCCATGCACGTGTGTAAATCAGTGCCCAGGATTTGTTTACTCAGTTCGCAAATACATTAGTGTTCACTCTAAAACTCCACCCTAACGCAAACACACACACATATATACACATGCAATGAGTGAATTGTGAAAGTGGTCATGTAAGGAGATGAAGAATTAGCATAGGATTAAGTGACAAGTTAAATTATTGACATGATAAAATCTTTTAATTCTATTTATCATTTTATTAGTTTTGTACACCTAATTACCATCTGATCTTACACATGCAGATATTTGAATCCACATCACTTTTATGAGAACAAACACCATACAACTAAATCAATAGATTATAAGTTACCATTTATTAGTATTTCTGAACATACACATACATATATATATAGCTATATACACACCTATTTGATTGAAACAAGTAACAAGTAATGTGATCAAAGTAGGTCTTGCTTCGATTTTAATACATGTAATTGTGAAAATGGCATCTTGAAAATTGTGGTTGTGGTAGTAACACTTAGGGATGAGTATTGGGTCACTATTGAGTAGGACCCTTTGTGTGTAAAGACGCTAAAAAGTAGGCACTTCAAAAGCCCATATTGACAGTGGCGAAGCTTGAAAAAAAAATTCGGGGGGTCGGAAGGTAACGGACCTAAAAAAATTTTCTATCGCTCAGTTTCGAGGTGTATGTTCGGTCGGACGTCGGTGATTCGATTCGGGTCGGGTCGGGTAAAACATTAATATCAAATAAAAACGTTCTCAAACATTAAAACGTAAACATTGTTTAACATTCAAATGAACAAAGACAACAAAACATTAAAAATGAGAGAGGAAGGTGGGTACCAGGTTCTCCTAAATTTCAAACTCTAATAGTTACAGAAATATTCAACAAGTTTAGGGCAAAACATCGGACCAATTTCACCCTTAATTTCAACCTAAATCACATAAATTGAAGCCTTAAATTAAACATAAAGATAAAAAAACACATACCTTGAAGATTGAAGAAGTCGAACAAGACCACAAGCAGTGCAGCCCTTCTGTTCTTTTGTTCCTCCTCTCCTCGAAGTCGAACAACACCACCAGCCGTCCAGCCCCTTCTGTTCTTCTGTTCTCAGCTAAATGGTGCTGGTTTTTTTGATTGTTCGTAATACCCAAATCCACCGATTTGGGTTTTTTTTTTTTGACACAATGTTAGGTTGGGCTTTTAATTTGGGCATTATATAATATATTTGGACTATAAGGCTAGAGGGTGTGGGATGGAGCCCTTGGGGGTTATAAATGACACCTCAGCGCCACGTAGGCGCCACGTCAGCCAAGTGGGCTTTATAACGCCCCCTTTAATATGGAGGGTGTGGTATAACCCCCTAGGGGCGCTATAGAGAAAAAAAAAAATTGATTGGTGCAAAAAGAGGGCCCCACCTGATAAAGCCCCTTCCCTCTCGTTACCACCATGGAGCCCCATCTATAGCGCCCCTTCTTAATTCGGGCGGTGTGGGTGTATAGCGCCCGGGGCGCTATAGACGGTGACGTGGCGGGTATGGCGCCCCCCACACCCTCTGGCCTAATAAACATAACAATCTGATTTGGACTTAATAGATCGGATTTTGGGTTATTTTATTAAATATTTTATTTGGGCTATATAAACAATTTTTTTTATAAAACAGGGGGGTCGAAAACGTATATAGCTAAAAATTTCTATACGAAAAGTATATACGTAACACTACTGCGCGAAAAGTTCGGGGGGTCGGGCGCCCCTCCCCGCCCCTTCAATCCTGCGCCACTGCATATTGAGCATCATCACTAATTGCTTAGGCCTATGGGTCCCCATCATTTTGCATGATAGCCCACTTCAAAAAAAAAAAAAAAAAAAAAAAAAATAATAATAATAATAATAATAATAATAATAATAATAATAATAAGAGATGCATTTAAATAACTATTGTTACGATATAATATCCTAACATGGTATCTCTACATGAAAGGATCTTAAACATCAAGAACGGTTGGTGGCACAGTGATGATTGTAGGCGTTAAAGTTGGTGTTAGGTTCAAGTGCGTTGATCAGAAGACATTAGGGTGAACAAAAATGACGCTAGTGAGGATTCGAGCCTCGTTAGGAGGCTTATACAAATTGACATAACAAAACCTACAAGTTGACTAGTGGATGCATCTCTTGTACCATTAGATTTCAACTAGTCTCTCTACTTGTTCATATGGGTGGACCCAAAAGTCTTTTAGATTTGTTTGTTTATAGATTATTACTTTATTAGTGTTTAAAAGAACTAGAATAAACTTTCCAATAATAAAGAGACCCTACTACTCTTTCCGTGACGATCTTGATTATGTTTTTGAGATAAACATATTAACGGTTTGTGTTTGATATGACAATAATTCAAAAAATATATATATAGAAAATGAGGGATATAAAATCTTACCTATGTCGTTTTTTTCCTTACACAAGTAAATCTATGATGTGGATCGTTGTTGTCGACTCTTTACGTGTCGTATACTCATAGTTAAGAGCATTTGTATTTTCAAGCAAATATAAAAAGATGGTTGTATAAGCCTTTTTTATAAATATTTTTTTTTAAATATGGAATTTATAGTTAAGAGCATTTGTATTTTCAAGCAAATATAAAAAGATGGTTGTGTAAGCCTTTTTTATAAATTTTATGAAAAATATATGGAATGTGAAATTGAAGTTATTGAATATGAAATGGGAAAATGTGAAATCAAGTGATTAAAGGTGGATGGATTACTTAAGGGTAGTTTTGTAATTTAATGTCTCTACTTCTCCCATGGGTCCCACTTGAAGCGTCATATGGTTTCTTGATTTTAACTTACGTCCGTTTCACAGATGTTAAGTCGGGACCCACACCCGGATAAGGATTAATTTGGACTTGCCATTTATTTTACCAAAATACCCTTATTAGAATTCACCTTATAAAGAGTAAATTACAGAAAAAAAAAATTCAAAAACAAAAAATTATTAAATGTGTTCTTCAGAGCCGTCTCCAAAAATCCGTAAATTTTTTTTGGCCCTGTGCGAATAGAAGAAAACGGGCCCCTATAATATAAAGTCAATTACTCAAATTTAAAAAAAGAGAAGATAAATATATAATTGAATAAGTACATACGTATAAAGAGAAGATAAATATATAATTGAATCACTACATATGTATATACTAACTACAAAACATAAGAATAAATAAAAAAATGGCCGCAAAAATATAAATTTAAAAAAAAAATTCTATGTATATATATATATATATATATATATAGGGGAAAGTTCAAATGAAAACCACTAGTTATTGTGAAAAACTCGAAAACTAATTAAAAAAGCCAAAAAAAATATACCATTTTTTTTCATACTAATTTTCGCCATTTTTTATATATAAAAAAATTCAGAATTTTTTTTTTTTGTAGTACACATGTGTACTACAATTTTTTTTATATATATATAAAAACCTGCGATTTTTATAAAAAAATTGAAAAAAAAATTTGGTGTGTTTTTTAGGCATTTTTTAGTTAGTTTTCGAGTTTTCACAATAAAATTGGTTTTCATTTGAACCATCCCCTATATATATATATATATATATATATATATATATATATATTGGTTTTCATTTGAACCATCCCCTATATATATATATATATATATATAGGGGGAGGTTCATTTGAGAAGAAAATTAAATTGAGAAGAAAAAGAACAAAGGGTACAATTGTAAAATATTAAATAGTTTTTCTCTCATCTCATTTATTATTATGTTTGACTAATTAAATAGTCATAAAGACTATCATCCTCCACACTAAATTTTTTTCCTAGACACATCAAAATTTATCCTACACGTTTTTTGAAATTTATCCTACACATACTGAAATTTATCCTACACAACTCTTAATTCATCCTACACACCTCATAATTTATCCTATACTTTAAATTGATTTTTTTCTTCTTTAAAAAGATATATTTTTTTTTTGAAATTAAGTTACAAATTTAATTTAGTTAGCTATTAAAAAGGAAGACTAACAATTAATGATCTATCTAATTTTACCAATATACCCTTACACTCATATTAAATACAAAAATTAAATGAAGTAAAATGAAGCATTCTTATTGGTTGAAGTTTGTTCTTTTTTATTCTTACAAAAAATTTCTTCTCATTTGAACCCTCCACTATATATATATATATATATATATATATATATATATCCCTAGGGAGGGGCTCATGCGAGAACTCCATTTATTGTGAGAACCATAAGAACCAATGTGAACACAACCTAAAATACCTAAAAAAACCTAAAAAAAACCTAACCCCCACCCCCCCCCCCCCCCAAAAAAAAAACCTAACCCCCCCCCCCCCAAGCTAAATGCTAAAAACTAAAACCCCCAAAAAACCTAACCCCCCCCCCCCAAAAAAAAAAAAACCTAAACCCCCCCACCCCCCCCCCCCAAGCTAAAATGCTAAAAACTAAACCCCCAAAAAACCTTAAAAAATCAAAAAAAAATAAAAAAAAAAATCTAAATTTTTTCTTTTGATTTTTTTAATATTTTTTATGTTAAAATCGCTACTTTTCGAATCCAAAAAAACAAAATAAAAAAAAAAATTTAGAAAAAAAAAAAATTTTAAAAATTTTTTTTTTCTTCGAAAAGTAGCGATTTTAACATAAAAATTATTAAAAAAATCAAAAAACAAAATTTTGTGTGATTTTTAGCTATTTTTAGGCATTTTTTGTTGTGTTCACATTGGTTCTCGCGATTCTCGCAATAAGAGGTGGTTCTCGCATGATCTTCTCCCTATATCCCTATATATATATAAAGTTAGAAATATATACAAACTAGTGGGATCAAACCTGCGCGTTGCGCGGGGGGGGGGGGGGGGATTGTCTGTTTTGATGCACTCGTTATGACAAACAAAATAAAAAATCCAAAAAAATTAATCGTAATACGTGTTCGCGTTATTCGTTTTTGTAAAATGAAAGGAAAAAACCATTTAAAAATTGTTTTGTTGTATTTAATTTAAAGAATAAACAAAAGAGTGAATTGTAAGTTTTGTCCTTTATCTTTATGCCATTTTGCAAGTTTTGTCATTTATGTTTAAATTTGACGAGTTTTGTCCTTTATGTTTGAAAATCAAGCACGTTTTACCCATTGGGGCAAAACGTGCTTGATTTTTAAGGACAAAACGTGCTTGATTTTTAAACATAAAGGACAAAACGTGCTTGATTTTTAAGGCCCAAAGGGTAAAACGTGCTTGATTTTTAAACATAAAGGACAAAACTCGTCAAATTTAAACATAAAGGACAAAACTTGCAAAATGGCCTAAAGATAAAGGACAAAACTTGCAATTCACTCTAAACAAAATAAATAATAAATAAAAAAATATTTCGGTTTCTAATTGAAAAAGAAAAGTTTCCAATTGAAAAAGAAAATCTAGATTTGAAACAGGGAGAAGAAACCGAAAAAAAACAGTAAAAAAACAAAAAGAAAAATGTATTATAAACAAGAGAGCAAACATAAGAAAAAGATTTCATTCATGCGTATTTCATGTACATATATCATATATATTGTCACACCCCAACCGATGGCGGAAACATCGGGGCATGGCACTGAGCGAAACAGATTGTCCAGAAGTTTTCATAACATTTATCATTACCAATCAATTTAAAGTAACATGTCTCATACCATGTCTCAAAAGGTAAACAAATTATTACAGACAAAATCTAGGCAATAGTTTTGTTCCGACAACTCAGATTTCATTTGTACAGACAACTATTTGTTGGCCTTTAAGACCTTATTCTAGCCTCGATTTCCTAGCAGATAAGCATCCTAAGCACCTGTCACATACGTTAAAATAAAGTCAATACACATAGTGTAAATGTGAGCATACAAGTTTGATAATAGCATATAGAGTTCAAAAGCGTTACGCATAACCAGCACGTACACAGAGTGAAATGAGGCATGTTAGTTATCGACATGAACCTATCGATACCAATGACTGCGGGTTGACTGCCCGAGGCAGTTCGTAATACATGATCACCATTGTAATCAATGCAAATAATTGTCCTTAACAACCCCCGCGTGAGCGGGTGCTGAGTCCAAACTATAGTACTATCGTTGCTAAGGCAGGTAGACAGCATTCCATGTGTAAACATAACAAACAAGCATTCATTAAGTCACGTATAACAAGCGGTAACGGTTAGCGTTTAAAGTATTGCGTAGTGTGTTCGAGGTGATTGGTATAAGTAACGTATGAAACACCCAAAAGTGCGTAAAGCCAAAAAGGGATCGAGTATACTCACAGCGATTGATGGATTGAAGGGAGCGCTAGAGAGTAGGGTTAGCCTGAACAGTACGATAGCACAACGATAAGCGACGCGTAAAACGATGCAAGGTACAAATGAGTCGGACAACAGTTCGGTCGGATGGTAATCCGATCGGACGGCCAGTTCGTGCGGATGACAATCCGTTCGGATGGTTATCCGGTTGGCCGGTAGTACGGTCGGATGACTATTCGAGTGGATTGTTTCTTCCTATGAGAAGGATGTGTTTGTGTATGATGGCTTGACCTATGAAGTTTTCGTTGTA